>APFE031113228.1:0-33618 GCA_000404065.3 Pinus taeda
AAAAATAAATAAATATAATAATGGTTTAGATGTGAAAACCAGACTCTAGCACACTCTAACCCAGAATTCTTACTTGAAAACCAATTCTTTGGCTGGTAAGAATTCCTTGTTCTATTTGTTTACTGTTTGGTTCATCGATTCAATAATGACTTGAGGACAAGTCAAAGCTTTAGTGGGGGAGAAGCATCAACATTTTTGTTTTCCTTATCTCATCTCCTCATTGTAAATTCTCAAAGAGTTTGTTTCACCACTTCAGCATTTCAATAAAGAAGTTGTTTTTGTCTTTGTTCTAATCAGAGGGACCTGTTCAAGCAATATGTAGTGGGACCTGTTCAGAAGACTATGTTACCAGCACCAATATTAGAGGGACCTGTTCAACAAACATCAAAGGGACCTGTTAAAGACTGCTACATCAGGCTACTTCAACAAAGCTTCAACAAAGTTTCAACAGAGTTTCAAAGGTTGCTTATCATCAAGGCTACATCAACACCAAAGATCAAGGAAGCTACGCACACATAGTTTTTTTCAGATTTCAAAGAAGTTGCACAAACATTCTCTAGATCTTAGAGGGACCTATTATATCCAAATTCATCTCAGAAGGGACCTGTTATGGACAGTGAAGATTAGTCATATCTGGACAATAAAGATCAGTCCTACCTATGCATGCCAACTCAACTCTTGGTCAACCAACAAAGTGTAATGTATTGTTGTAATTTTTATTTTTAACATTTAAAATTCTTGAATTATTTTAGTGTTAAATATGATGATTATGATTTCTTATGATCAATTTCAAAAACACCCCTATACCCATCACTCTTGTAACATTCCTAACTACTATCATTTCCCAACACACTATATTCCTCCTAAGATTTTTTAAATCTTCTCCTACACTACCCTTCAAACCTTGTTATTAACTCCTCATTCTTGAATCGGCCATCAAACCTTACCATCGATCCATCATCTTCCTAATCGGCCAAGTACCAACAAGTAAGGGACAAGTGGTGAATCATTGGAGAGCCAAGTGTTAAATGATTTCATTCTTTTTTTTGAATCAGCCAAGTTATAAAATGATCGTTTGATCCAAGTCGACTCATGCAACAACTATCCGTTATCATCACTCCAACACTCCTTATATGTTTATGGCATTCTTATGATTGTACCTACGCAAACCAGTACAACTCCTCTATCTTTGTGATATGAATGCGCTCTACATTATCATTGTAGTAAATTGGGTAAGGTCAGTTGTTAAGTTTCATTTCATTCTCAATTCATAAAAAGGGTGTTACCATACTAGTAATTCAAACTCTGTGATTTCAAAGAAGGCCGAGAATAGCAGGCGCTACAAAGGGAGAGCATAGTAATTGGGCTCACCACGAGTTTCTACCTTCGCCATAATCTGCGGACATTAATCCGGTCGCTGCCTAAGCCATTGAAGAAGGAGACCCTGAGAACAGAGGGCACTACCAGGTCAGTTGAGTGGAGCGCAAAACAGAGGTAACAAATCAAGAGACCCTTGTTGAATTATTAAGCATAAACAAAGAAGGTTAGAATAGGAGTTTCTTTGTCAAAATGACCAATAGAGCAGAGCCTAATACATTTGATAGTTCCCAATATCATGATGATTGTATTACAATATTAAGGGAAAAGCAATGGTTATCCTTCCTAGAGAAGTTTAATGGGAACAATGAAGAAGTAACTAAGCAGTTTGCATTTACATTTAATGGAGAGAAAGCATTGATAGGCAACTTCTCTTTTAGGATTTCAGAGGATACCATAGCACAAACCTTGGGAATCAGCCCAAAAGGAGAAAAATATTTCAAAACAAAACAATTCAAGGAAAAATCATGGACTCAATTCATGTCTAGGTCAAGGGTTTCCTCTGTCAACTGGAAAAAGGGTGTCCCTAGAAGCTGGCTGATGCACCCATGCGATGAAATGGTGTACATTATTCAGAATTTTTTTACGTGTGAGGGTCGTTACAGCATAGTCTATCTATATCACATCAAACTCCTGTTGCACTTAAAAGGGCAAATGCACCATTAGTCTACCCTATTTCCTCTTACAGAGTTTGACTAAGATGTCAAAAACTATTCAAAAGAAAAAGGGTAATGAGGATAAAAGCTTGTATCATTTTGGGTTAATTAAAATTCTAATTGAATTTGAAGTGCAGAGGAGGGAAAAAACATGGAAGGAATTTTTGGTTGCTAATCAAATCAAAGATGGAGAAGATGAACAGGAACAACAAGAGCGCTAAGAATTTATGCTTGATATTGATGAGGAAATCCCTGTGCACAAGTCAAGCAATGTTCCTCCACATAGCAGTAGTGTAAGGACAAGAAAGATGAGGCAATAAGCTGCCCAGAAAATTGAGCAAGACAAAATTTTCACTACATATACAAGAAGATCAAGGAGAATACAAAAGACCCAAACACAAGAAGATCAACCAGAGTCAAATGCACATGCAGCGATGGACATTGAGAGTAGTGCTCATTCACAGCCTGGACCGGGAGCTGAAATGGAAGTTGAGAGTAACAATAGACAAGGGAAAGAGTCAGCACCTGCAAACAAGAGACAAAGGAGGTTAGAAAAACAGATTGAAAAGCTAAAAGAAGAATTGATGGAGGCCAACATGCTAGAGAAGGTCATTAACAAGGAGAATGAAATATTGAGAGCTCAGAGCAAGAAGACTCAGCAAAAAAATGAGAAGCTGAAGGAGCAAATCAAAGAACTCAAGGCTGAACAAACTGACATTTGCAAGTGGGCAACCAAATGGTATACTCAAAAGAAAGCTCTCAAAGAAAAATACAAGAATTTGAAACATGAGCTCCACGTTCAGAAGGATGCCCAAGCTAAGAAGAATATAGATGCATTGTTACAAGTGGCAGAGGCACAGGCAGGAGCAGAGTATAAAGGGAGCACATCAGGATTAGCATGAGGATATGCTAAATCATTGAGCTTAGGGGAGATGTTGGTACCATTTCATTGCCATCCTTTTCTTCTAGAAATCTATCATTTTTCTATCTTTTTCTCCCATAAACCCTTCATAGTCCATCAAAATTGATTAATCAAATCATTATAGTTGTTAATTTACATTAAATTTAATTTTTGATTTTTTATGTTAAAAATTAGAAATTTTCAACAAAAATTACAGGATGTCATGACTTCCTGTAAATGGTTTATGATGTGACACGTGGCATGGCAGGAAAATCAAAGCAAAGGATAGGAACGTGATCTGGAATGTACATACATGGTGAAAGATCTATTCAACAACAAATCTAAAGCTCCTGGATACATGGTCAATGCTACTCAAACCCAACCTTTTTGGTCACAAAGGTAGCAAAAAGCCAGAGTTTCCCAAACTAATTTCGTTTTGCTTTTGGAAATCAGTTAAGATTAGAAAGGAAAAAAATCACTCTTTTCTAAAAGTAGAAACATCTGCATAATGTATGTACATTCGGTTTAGAGGGAAAGTTAGTGAATATAGGATAGGAGACAAGCAGATAAAAGACTGCGTATTGTATTGTCCAGAACGATTATTATCCTTGTGTATTGTTTCCAGAACATTGCTCTTGCATGTGATTTCGATTTCCAGAACTTAATTACAGTCATCGTTTTACCCTTACAGTGCTTATGCGTTAACATTCTCATTGATTGAAGTTTCTTAAGTGTGCCATTGAAGCGTGGACGGGCCCTACGTGGAGATTGGTATACTTTTAATTTCATTTCCATAGCGTTTTCGAATCTGAATAGTGTGAATAGTGTTTAATGCTATTTCCTTGCCTGTGAGTTTATCGATTTGATTAGAAATCCTTGCAAATAATATTCATGGTGATAGCTTGAGAATTTGATTGCTAGATCATTGAACAATATCTTGTAAAATATTTGATGGATCATTAGATTTCAAAGCATCTCTGTGGACTCTGTTTTCATGCACTTAAAATTTCAGTGTGCTTAAAATAGCTTTTGATTTTCATAAATGCTTAGTGTGTTAGCTGGGAAGAGATTTTGTGGATAATATCCTTGTAAGAGGGTTGAAAACTCAGTCTAGCAACACGCTGTTTCTTTAGAACAGTTAGATAAATTAGATGATCTGAGTGTTAAGGTGTGAGAGGAAACATATTTCAATCTCCTGTAAAGGAGTGTTGTAGCCTGTCACAGTAGACACTTAGTTAGGTAGATGTGATCCTTTTATGTCTATAGAGTTTAGACACGTGCCTCTAAGTTTACCTACCTTGGTTCATATTAAATCTAGTCTAATCTAGCACCCTAGACTGGCCACTACATTTTGGCGTCGTTGCCGGGGAGGCGCAGTTAGAGGATTTCGAAAAAAAACAAAATATAAAAAAATTAAAATAAACAAAAACACAACATAGATTTGATTTTAATTGTCATTTTTAGAAGTTATGTTTGCTTATGCCTAGATCTAGAGATAATAAAGTTAGATTCATAAAAACCCCCCATCCAAAAACTAACCTACCACCAGGAGCAGACCCTCTAGGAAAAATTGAACACACAACACCAACTAAGGAAGTCACCATACAAAAATTAGAGGATAAACACAAATCAGGCCAAAGACTTACACTTATTGAGAGACAAATCCTATTGGCACACGAATCACAGAAGAAACATCTCCCTGAATCTTCTACAGAAAGAGAAAGTATAAAAATAACTCACCAATCTCTAGAACAACTCTTTGGAATGAGTGACACTGAATAAGCAATTAAATCACCAGAGGAATCTATAAAGATGGCTGAGGAAGGAGGAGGATCAGAAAGAAGACCCACTCCTGAACAACAACAAGATCAAAGAAAGGAGGAAGAGTCAACCTTTAAATTTCCTATTCACGAACCAAAAGACAATCATGATCAGGAAATAAAAATGAAAAACATACCTTCTTCTGTGTTACCAAACTTTTATGGCATGGATTCAGAAGATCCAGATTCATTTTTGTTTGAGTTTGACATTGTATGTCGAACATATGGTTACACAGATGATGCCCATAGGCTTAGACTCTTCCTAGCAACATTAAAAGCATCAGCACTAAGATGGTTTATGGGACTTGGTGAGCATGCAATAACTGATTGGGATGGCATGAGAAGAATATTCCTAAAGAAATACCAACCTTATTGTAGATCAAAAGATTCTAAAGATGATATCTTTAGGATGAATCAACAAGAGGATGAAAATCCAGAGGAGTACTTGGAACGATTTGCTTACAATTTACAAAAATCAAAACATCGATCCATGACTCTTGATCTCATTCGAACAATATTTTTGAAGGGCATTCAAGAGGAATACTTAGATGATCTTAATTTGATGGGCAAAGGTGATATTTCCACCTTACCTTTCAAAGAAATTGTTAATTTATGTGAAAAATACTCTAGGAGCAAAGCCAAAATTGGAAAAAGAACCATATCATCCAAAGCCACAAAATCTGCTTCAGCAAGTGTCACACGAGCTGAAATAGGAAATTTGTTAGAGGAATTCAAAACAGATCTATTGAGTACCTTAGGAACTCAAATTGACACTCTCAAAGCTAAGAAAAGACAAGAAGAGGAAGATCAAATGATGGTTGTCTTTTGTCCAAAATGCCAGAAGAAACATGCTTTAAAAGATTGCCCATTAGAAAACATTCAAGTTCGTGCCTTTTGTACTGAAAATCATGATACATTTCATTGCTCTAAAGTCAAGACTATGTAGAATTATAATGTGGCAGCTAACACAGATATGGAGAATGTGTATTTTCTTGGGCGCAAAGAGACCATGGCAGCCAAGACCTCCACCTCAAGGTATGTTCCCAAACAAGAATTTGTAATTTCCTGCACATGATCAGATGTATGCTCAGAATTTGTGGAATGTACCCATCTCATGGCAACACCAAAATTACCCACAACAACAATGGAGACCATCTCAGCAATACTCTCAACAATATCAACCATATCCTCAACCATACCAACCATATTCGCAGCCATATCATCAATATCATCAGCCATATTCCCCATATCCTCAACCATATCAGCAATATCCTCAGCAACAAGTTGTTTACCCACATCAACCCCAACCCACTCAACAAGCATTGCCTGCTCCTCGACCAATAAATCCACCACAATTACAACTTCCATCTAACCAACAACCTCCTAGACCTACTCAAATCCCTGATCAACCTGTACCAAATCCAAATAATAGAGCAGAAAGACCAGCTTATAATGTAGATGAGGGACCATCATATCCCACATTACCCTTGCAAAATATCAATTTGAGGTCCGGTAAGGTACTTCACAAAGAATCTCTAGCAGCTGATAAACAAGAAGAAAACCAAGAAAATGAAAATGAAACTCCAATTCAAAGGAAACAAAATGATGACATCAAAAATAAACAAATGCAATCGTTGCATCCACCACCTTTTCCAGACAGATTGGTCCAAACAAAACTTCCCATGTCTATACCACAGTTTGATGTTTTAGATGAGCTAAAGAATGTCTATATAAAAATTCTGCTACTACAAGCCATAAAAGACATTCCCATATATACTAAAGCCATCAAAGAACTGTGCCTTAAAAAGCCTACTAGGAAAAGAGTTGATCCACAAACTATTCATGTGATTGGACATTTAGCTGGCCTTATGACAAACACCATTTCAATGGAAAAGTATGTTGATCCTGGTATTCCCAGAGTCACTACAATCATTAACAACATACATATTCCAAACACCTTAATTGACCTTGGGGGCCGCAATAAATGTGGTGACTCTTGAAACAATGAAAACACTCCAGCTCACAAAACTTGCAGCAACACAACAATTGTTCTAGAACTCACTGATAGGTCTAAAGTGATTCCTGAAGGGATTTTGGAGGACATAATTGTTTCACTAGACTCTTGGGGAGTATACAGTGGACTTTTTAGTTCTTCAGCCAAAATCCAATTTAGGAGGACACATATCATCCTTGGTAGACCATGGTTTACACTGCTGAATGCATTCATAGGATGTAGATCGGGTAATATGATCATTTCACGAGGAACTGAAAGAAAACAACTCACTCTTTACCCATCAGCACAATCACCAGCAGTAACACACAATTTATGGCTTGATGATAAATACAATGATAAGGCAGAAGGTCAATATGTTTTCAGCATCAACCAAATCTATGATTTTCAAGAACATAATAATGATGATTTGGTAGAATTGTTCCTTTCTCAAACTTGTAGGCCACCTTTAATCATATTTTTAGACTGGACCCACTTCCATCATTTAAGTCCAATATCAAATAACAATTTTGAAACCAATCACTATATCAAATCACTCAATCACTAAACCAACTGAATCATCAAGGAAATCAATGAATATTTATCAATCAATACAACTAGATCAAACTAAACCAGGATAGATCATATCAATTCACAACTACCCATCAGTATACCAAGCTAAACATTGTTACCCATCATAGAAACCAACTGTTGCTACTACAAACCCTAATCAACCATATGTCAAAATATATATGTTATTGTTCTTCAGTATAACTGTGTATGTACACGCTTCTCCTTAAGAGGACCTGTGTACAAATCTCAAAATACTAAACAATGGAGTCTAAATCACTATCACACTGAATCAATTACTGAACCCATCACAAATCACTAAGTCAGGTACATATCTATTAGGTCCCTATAATACTAGTGTATCCCCTTATTATTATTGTCATAATAACCCCTTATTGTTATTGTTGTGCCCATGTTGTCCCCATTTTGTTATTATTGTGCCCCATAGAAGCCCACTATTTTTATTGTTGTGCCCTTACATTATTATTGTTATGCCAGCTCTGATTATAATGTGACACCTTAGACTCCTATATATAGAAAGGAGGTTTTGTCATTTGAATCATCCAATAATTGTTCATTAGTGTAATGTAAAGTAGGTTTCCCCCTCGAAGAGGCTGATTTTGAAGTCGTTGATCTCTCTTTTCGTCTATTTTGTGAGTTGTTTCATAACAAGATCACCACACAGTTGCATCATCCCTAGTCAACATATCATTTCATAAACAATTCAACCCAACCACAACTATCAAACACATATTATTTTGAGAGAGACATCATCGAAAAACAACTGCAGACATAATAGAACTAATCAGACATCATTAACAATTCATACTACAAAACCCTAGCAGATGTACGTGACTCTTATAATGCACTTTTGTGTATGTGTGAAATTTTAATACTTGACACCTACGTACAGATTCTGAACTTTTCGTAGAATGTATATATGACTACCGAGAGGAAGATTGCGTATGTGCGTGACTTCTCAATGGAAAACCAATGTACAAATCTGTAATCACTAGGTCATACCGTCGTTGCACAACACAACATCTGTCAAACCCAAATCTTGGCATACAAACTGTTACAAACACACATCATAATATCATCATCACAAATTTATCAAACCCTAAACAAATTATCCAATATATATTCATTTCAGATATAAAAAAATCTGATCCATCTCCATGCTCCCTCATGCACACCTATTTCAAATCAAGTCATTCATAAATAATTCATCACATGCACACTCTAACACTTGATCTCCATTTCCTTATATAGTATAAGCCTTAGCTAATACCTTAGGCCAATCCCTTAGTAATGTCGATGGTATTCTTTAATGGGATCAACTATCCATTCTCATGCTCAATACTATGGGCCAATACCATGATAAAGACCCTTGGTATTCTAACTACCATAGTGCAGAATATGTACACGCTTTTGCTTCACCATATCTACATTCGTACACGACCTTTCTTCATAGGACCCACGTATACTTTCCTAAACTTCACTTTTATCATCCCTCTATCTCTGAACAGATATTTCTTTGTCTACCTCACCTGTAGCATCTGGATAACCATCATTTTGACATCTTTATCAAGTAGGTTGCCATCAAGGACAACACATTAGTCATAATGCCAACAACCTCAAGATACTATTATAATATTTTTTTATCATGAGGCTTGTAGCCTTGAATCATATCCTTTAGAATATCATTAAATCTTTGGTTGAATTCTTAAACTGTTTCATTTTCTCTCTTCTTTATAGAGTTGAGTTCCTTTGCCAAATATTTTCCTTCTCTTTTGTCCCGAAATTTATCCTTAAAAGCATTGGTGAGAGATTGTAATAAATCAAATACATTATTAGGCCTTTCACATAACCAGTCTAATGAAACATATTCTAATAAAAGGATGAATAGATTCATCTAAACATCCTCATGATTTTATGTAGTCACATACGCATCTAGTTCCAAAAACATATTGAACTTCTTTATGTGAGCCTCAACATTAATAGAATTATTACCTCGGAAAGTTGGAATCTTGTTTATGGTGGAGTCATCTAGAAGATCGTGTAGATACCCCTGAATGTTGGCAAAGCTGCAAGGACTATAGTAATCCATGAAGTCTTGATTTATTGGATCAAGGAAAAGAAAATGGATATTAAGGAGGGATTCTTGTCTGAGAAGGATTAAATTCCTTCTAGAATGTAATTTGTTTAACCGAGCTCTTAGAGCCTTTTCAGGGTCGGGAGTGGGTTTAACCAAGCTACCAGGATTTCTTCTAGAGTAAGCTTTTATGAATGGATGAACAAGTGAAGTCGCCACCCAAACATGAAACCAATCATATTTGTCCAAGCGCTAGAGGTGAAGATAGAGAATATGAAAACAAAGAGGACAAAAGAGAAGGTGATGAGAAGATGAAGAGATAATGTCACAATGACGCTAGAAAATGTAGCGTTAATGGGATAAGGAATGATGAAAGATGAAATATTGAAAAAGTGTCATTAAAGCGTCGAAAATGAGATAAAATCCTCCCCAAAAATGACGCCATAAAATGTTGTGGTGTTTCCAGCTAGAATGAAGGATTACAAGATCATAAAATGATGTAAAAAAGAAGAATGTAGTGAAAACAGGAAGAGAAAAATCTATCACCAAAAACGACACCAGAAAATTTTGTTGCTCAAATTGTACAAGGAAAGTGTTAAAACAACATAGGTCAGGGTTATCACTTTGATCCCCGACCTGTTCGTTCTAGCTGTCTCCCAACAACAGGCTGTGGGGGGTAGTCCCAATGAAAGATAGAAATGTAAGATTCGTTGGAAACAAGCAAGTCTGGGAGACACGGTTGAATGGACTAGCCACTTGGTTGATTTAGCAAGCTTTTAAATATTAGGTTAAATTCTTATGAGCCCAGTGCCTAATGGAGTCAACTTACTTGTTTTATATAAATTAAAGACCTAATGACCTGATGAACAATTGTTGCTTGAATGCTTAACTATCCTATATGTTATGCAAATCCTGAGACCTAGGTATGATGCTAGAATCTCATTTACTTTTAATTATATGTCTATTCTAGTTGTATCATTCCTCTTATCTATTTCGAAGCTAGTCTCTAGAGTAGGTTGTGATAAAGAGTCCAAGGGGAGGCAAGCAAAGGCTTGATTAATGATACCTCCCCTCAATTACTAACCACCCAATGCCTCCGGCACTGTAGAGACTATGGATCTAATCACTATAAGTTCATTGTGTTAACCACTAAGGAGGTGCTAGCTTCCTCAATCTAGGTGAGAAAGGTGATCTTATTTTCTATCAATCAAGCTTATTCTTGGAGGTAATTTATTAAATGCAAGACTAGCTTTTAATGATATGCAAGGTGAATGTGTGATTCTTAAGGTGAGATTACTTAAATGTTTCCTTAAGTTCTTAGTTGTGATTTACTTCAAGCTAAGATATCAAGTACTTAACAAAGCTTAGAAAAGGTAATCTCAACCACAAGACAAGTGTTAAATTCAATAGTTGCAACAAGAGATAAAAAATGCCCATTATAAAATTGCTCAATAATCATAAGATGTGCATTCTAAAATAAGATTGGCAATATGCCAAAGATTCTTGATAATCACAAACCAATTATGGTGAAAGAGAGCAAGATCGCTTATCTACCTAGAATAATTATCCAATGATTCCTTTTATAAGATTAGCAATGTTCTTAGACGATTAGAAGCCCAACAAAATAATGCCAATTAGATTCCTCAACGCCAATGATTTAAAATGAGATATTTAACAAATCCTCTTATTATCAATGTAAAGTTATCATTCACAAATTATTGATAACGATAATGAAAACAATATTTTCCAAAGCTCTGATGCAACTTATAATAATTGAAACAATTAGATCTCAAAGACCGATGATGTAACCATTCATGAAACAAGGTACAACTTTAATTTAAAGTGCTTTTAGAGAGTGAGTCTATTAGATGTGAACTTAAGAAAACTTTAATCAACTCATAACAACAAATGTGTTAGTGCACTTGAAACAATTAGAAACCATTCACAATATTACTTAAATATTTAATGTTACCAATGCTAGCTATGCTCAATATAGTTTAAGGAATTTTAATGAATCACGATTAGAGCCTTATGACAACATTGAGTATATCAATATCAAATGCCAAAATTTGTTACAACTTTCTGTGAGTTGATTAGATTATGTCGTAAGTGAAATTGAATAACTAGCAAATTGGTTGTCTATATTCACTGCATATTACTTCTATACTTTATATGATCTTATTTACAATCAATTAGTAGAATCATTAACAAACTACCAATTTGTGCATTTATACCTCATTTTCATAATTATGGCGTTAGTATATATTGTTATGCAATGAATTCTTAATATATTTATGTCAACTTAATTATTTTCTATTATATTATTTTTGCATTTTTTTTTTTATGTACTATTATTTTTCTTATTGTACATTTGTTATATTATTTTATTGTATCTTTATATCATTGTTTTTTATTTATAGTTTATCCTTACTTCTTTATTTTTTTTTTTTTTTTTTTTGTTTATATTGGTTTTCATTTTTATTGATTGTACACAAAACACCACAAAGATATGAGCGTGTGTTTCTACCAACCACATCCATGTGTGTGCTTCTACCCACCTTGTCTGTGTGTCTCTTTGACAATAGTCCCCAAAACTTGGTGCAAAATTGTTAGGAACTTAAATAACTACACCATCCAACCAATTCCATAAGGATCTCAAGTCGAAATCTTACTTATTTTACATGCCAAATGATTCAAATACCATGGCACAAATCTCTAGAACTTTGATGTTATTACAATGAAATGGAAGTTTAACTAGAAAGGTCAACTGGAACTATGAAAATAAAATGAAAGAGGATGCCAAAATAACTCTAATTATTGCAAAGCATTAGGGGATGAACTTGAGACTATTGTGATTTGGTGACTTGATCACTGATTTCTCATACTGTCTTCAAGATGTGAGTTCTCAAGGAAACAAAAAAGCAAAATATGGTGCACAAAAATTGTGGTATTGTTTGATTGTGCTTAATTTGTGATTGTGCTTAATTTGTGAGTTATTGCCCTCTTACTAACAAGATCAACTACAGGGGTGAACTTGTTTGGCAAGAGTGCACTTTTTATTTTTTCCCATTAAGAGGGGGATTGTTTTCATTATGTCATCAACAATGCATTATACATGTTTGCAGACACGTTGGCATTTTAAGAATTGAGAGAACGGCCCATGTTTCTTTATGATGGTTTTGACAAACAAGGAAAATTTGATGAAGGGAGAAAACATGTTGGATCATGTTTGCTCTAATTTAGTAATCATTGAGAAAGTGGTTTTGATCTTCACAAGATCATTTGGAAATTTTTCTCTAATTTAGTTATCAATTGGTTTTGTGTGCAAGATGGTTTCAAAGAAAAAACTTTTCTTGGCATTTTGTTTGTTAACTATTATTAAACCTTGGATATTCCATTCAATCATGAAAGAATTTTGATAGGAGGTCGCTTTTGGCCTTGGTCTCCCATCTCCCTTTATTACTCAAGGTTATAATGAGGTCTACCCCTATAATCAAGTAGATTGCAGAAGCCTCTCCCTTATATTCTCCAAAAATCCTTATGCTTTAGAGATCCATATATGTTTAACAAATCTAGGTCCTAGTTTAGTTCCCTAAAGAACATTGAAACTAATGGTACATGGTCATATTTTAGAACACATACCTTACGAAAATCTTGCTTCCAACCATTTAACCAATTGCTCGAGTGTCCTTGAGCATGAGACCTCGGATTACTGGTCGAGGAAGTGCTTCCTTAGTGTAAAGGTGCCTCAGTAAATGTTGCTTGCATAAAAATAATTGAAGGCTTGTGAATGGTCAATAGCCTTTTGAGGCAATGTAGCTTTTAGGTGATGCCCAAACTCTTGTTATTGATTGTGTGTAGGATCATTGGGGAGTATGGATGGGTTTAGATTTGATATAAGAACCATGTCAATGCTTATATGTCTCACTTCCTCTACTTCCCTGTCTATCTTTGCTATCACCACTATTGTATAGGAATTCCTTGCAAGTGGGTTCTTTCTTTCTTTCTAGTCTAGGGTTGCTCCCATTCCTCTTTCATTGATTCAAAGGGTTTGCCTTCTTCTCTTTCTCTTTGATCTAGTGAGGTGGCTATGATTGGTTTGTGTGTTTGTTAGAGGTGGGCTTAGAGCATTGTTTAGGGGAAGTCAGGTCCACTTGTGTATTCCTTTTATAAACCTTTGTCTAGGGCATCTTCCTTTGTTTGTTTAGTGTGCCTCTCCCAGGACTTGAGGATGTAAGTTCCAAAGACACAGTTTCCTATGGACGCATTAGATGAAGCTTCTTTATATGTTCTATATTCTAGGGAGTTGACCACCCTTTTCAATTAATAAGGTTTCAACAATTAACGGATCATTTTTAAGTCGCTCCAACTTATTCATTATACTTTCCATGATTGTTGGAACTAATATTTCTTCATATCTTGAACATACTTCCGACAAGTGTTATGTCAAATAGTTGATTGTAATATGGATTGTATCATCATCAAAGGTCCATAGCTTTGGATTAATTGATGTAAAATATTTCTTGAGGTTATCCAACCTAATTGGTTCTTTAATTTGGCTTCCTACATGATCTTATTGGATTGATTGATTGGACATTTTCTTATCAATAGGTAGGGCATTTTCTCTTTTCCAAAATGTGAAGTGTTGACCAATAATCGATTATCCATCTCTACTCACCCTAATTGGTTCTTTAACTGGGGTTCCTACAGTTTCCCCTTAAATGGATTGATTAGGCCTCTTCCTAAAGGTAGGTAGGACATTTTCTCTTTTTTCCATGTTAATTTGGTAGCTAAATGACAAATTCCAACCATGGGACGAGATTTCTCTTTTCGAGAGGACCAATTTTGACTATTGAAGCACTCAATTTGGACAAGGGAAAGTGTATTTATGAAGAAAAACCCACATATGCATATTTGATTAGGTTGGCCCTAAAGCAAAATGGACACCCTTGGAAGCCTATAAATTCAAGTGACTTCAAGCTCATTTGGATATCACCAAGCATCTTCTTCTTCTCTTCTTCATTGACTGGTTTACACAGGTGTGAGGCTGGGTCACAAAGATTGGTTTGTACTGGTTTGAGATTGCAAGGTCTGAAGCTTTACACATCTTAGGGTTTTCGTTTCCAACCACATGCTTGACACAGGAAATTTTTGCTATAACCGCAGGCATGCAGGCTCATTAGTGTGGTTGGAAGTTTTCAACTGCACGTATACTTCTACCTCCATGCTATTCGACTTTAGGGTTGCACTTTGACATTTCATCGCAATTGACCGCAGACAAGACAAGTTGACTCTGATCGGTATTGATGCTGGGAACATATTTTTGAATGTTGTTGTGTTTATTTTGTTGTATGGTTTTGTATTAGCTCATTGTACTCTTTGTTGAACATTTTGTGACAATCTAATAAAAGAAGAATTTCAAAGGGTTTTCCCCATAGTGAGTTCTTCCTTGGTCATTGACCGAAAATTTGGGCTCTTGTTGATGTGTTGATTGTCTCCTTTGTCATGGCATTTATTGTTCTATCTTAAATTAATTTTGATGATTGAAAATATTGAATGTTATTAAAAGATGACTAATTGAAGAATTGAAGAGGAAATGTTTTGGCCCTAGCTGACAACCTACATCTTGTGTCTCCTTGTCACATTGATCTTCATTGTTTGGTAGTTGTTTGGTGATAGAAAAGAAGCTAATCAAGTTTAAGTAAAAATGCATCACAAGAATTGATCAAAGTAATAGAAATCACCTAATCTAGTTGATCCTATATTTCTCAACATGGAATCAGAGCTAAGGTGACAACAACAACGAGAAAATGCAGCTTGAAGATCATCCAATTCAAGAAGAATACACAAGGATCGAGCTCAAGGAGATCATATATTCTACGCATCATCTTGAAGGAAGCAACTATTGGAAGAAGAAGAACTCAAAAACCCTACCTCCATTCAAAGAAGGACTTTACATTTGAAGCACCTTGGGAAGCCTCCACATTCTACAATCATCATCTAAGGAAGAAGAAGAAGCATTCATCATCAAAGAAATCAAGGTGATCTTTATCACACTGAAGGAAAGATCATATCTCAAACATCCTTGAAGAAGACCATCAAGAAAGCAACATTATCAAGAAGGTATCAAGTTGAATATATTAGCTTCAAAAGAAGCATCTTCACTTAACAAGTAAGTATATTTATATTTATGTCTGAATCTACTATCAAAATGACTTCATTTTGCAAGGAAAACAACAAATTGGTTGAGTCATAAAATTTCCTTGAATGGAAGAAGAGGATAGATTTGATCCTTATAGAGAATGAAGTTTTTGGACACGTTAAGGGTTCAATCTCCAAACCATCACAAGAGGAAGCTCAAGCACTATCGAAGTATATGAAAGGGGAAATAAGGGCTCAAAGAATCCTCATAAAATCAAACAAGAAATCTATGATAAGTTGGTAGAATTGTTTTCTGTAAGCACTGTGAGAGAAGTTATATCTTTGAGAACCGAGCTATACAAGATGAAGGTATCAAAGGAAGAATGGATAACCTCATACCTTATGAGGGTATCACAAATGAGAGACCAACTACAAGAGTTAGGGGAAATAATGTCTGATAAAGAAATGACCATCGTTGTGCTCAATGCACTTTCTGATGAATGGGGCAACTTTATATCAAGTTTCTGTGGAAAGAAGGAAGCCACTCCATTCAACAAAATTTGGTCATTATGTAAGATTGAAGAAACTAGGTTGAAGGCAAAGAGAGATGTTGGATCAAATGAACAAGCTCAAGCATATGTTGCCATGGCCAGGAGAAAAGGAAAGTTTGGAAAGTTTGATCCTTGGAAAAATAAGAAGATTTATATGTCAAAGATACAATGTTATGAGTGTAATGAATATGGGCGCTTTAAAAGGAATTGTCCTAACTTTAAGAAGGACAACAAGAAGACAAAATAAATAAATGAAGCCCATGTCACCAAAGAAGTGGAAGAACCTGAAAAGGAGAAGACAAAGAAGGAGGAGGTCAAAGACCTCTACTATGACTAAAATATACTTGAGTTCCTTTCAGTTTTGTAGAAGATAACAATCATGATGGAAAGCATCACAAGCATCAAGATGCATTAGAATTGAAATAGAGATGGCATTGTCATAGAAGTTTGGAAGGATAGCTGCAGTAAAAGTCTACATGGTTGTAGCAGTCATCATGATATAAAGAAAGTAGCTCATAACATCTCCATTGGAAGCATATTATGACAATTGAAGTAGCAATATATATGCTTGGAAGAAAATCATCTAGCATGATAAAAGATAAAGAAATAATCATGCATCATCATCATAAGAAAGGATCATTTGCAGAATAGGGATCATCAAGATCCTCCACTAGAATCTTTATAAGAAGGTTCACCTCTACTTGGAAGAAGCGTCTCATTCATAGTCTATGGTCCACCTTGTGTGGAATCCTCTGGTAAGGTATGATGACGAAGATGTGCAGCGTGTTGAAGTTGTTTGAAGTACTTTCATATTCAAACAAGTAAAGGAAGTTGCTATAAGGAAGTCTAGATGACCAAAAGAAGGAAAATGTATGTATATATTTGATAGATAAAGTCATGTCATCATATAGTTGCAGATAGCATAGTTGAATGTTCTATCTCATGAGCATAATCAAAGAAGAAGGATCTCTTCCATTAGAATGATTCATGAAGGCATGTAGACAATGTGCCTTGAACTCTTCACATATTGATAAGATGAAATCAACATAATATGACCTCATATGTAATATGAGGTGGTTGACAATCATGGTTCTTTTTGACCGCTAAAGTTGCACTTTTCTTTTGAAGACTCCATGCCCGAGGATATGTCAGAGGCTTCAATGTACCATCAAGGTTCTTATTATCATCGGAGTTTTTAAACTTTAGCTTCTTTTCATTTTCTTTTTCAACCCTCAGATTCCGTAACGCTATGGGGATATTGTATAAATGTCACCAACATGATGAATAAAGCCATGTAACAGACCTAGGGTGTTGGGACTCGATCAACAAGCAAGTACACCTTGGAGTGTTTTTTTTACTTGGTTAATTATTCCTGCTTTTTAGTGACAAATAATTTTCTAGGTTTTTTCACTCATTGCATTACCCCAAAGTTGGGGTGACGGCTTGAGGTTTAGCCCCTAATTCATACTAGTCTCTAGAGTCAATGTATATTACCATGCTAGGTCATCTCTGAAATTTTGTGAAATTTGACTAGGTTTAAGTAGGATTTTTTTATTAATTAAAAATTTCCTGCAAAACGAAAATTTTTACTTAATTTTTATGTAATGATGTAAATAAGTGGTCTTCGGAAATCTCTAGAGTGTGTGACTACTCACAATTCATCTTCAAAGGCCCAAAAATATCCTAGGACCCACTTTGAGGGTCAAAAAACAATTTATAGTCACTCAAAAACCGTTTTTTCTAATGTCAGTGGCAAAAAATGAGGAAAAAATTCAAAAAAATGAATAATTGGAAAAACTTAGAAATTTTTCCAAAGTCAAATTTTGACACGGCAGATTCCAATGAAGGTTAAAGGTGATGTGGAAACTATGTGGGGCCCACGACATGAAGCACAAGTCAAAGTCAAAGTTCCAAGTGGCAAGTCAAATGGTCCAATGATGAGTTCAAGAGGCAACGTTGAAAATCTCGTATAGTTAAAATAATTTTATTTAATTCAACATGTTGAAAACAAAGTGTTGCACATTAGAAGACGACAAGAGGAATGACATGGCAACCATTTTGGAGGTCAAACTAATTCCAAGTCAACATTCAACTACCACAAGTTGCAAAAGCATGCAGAAGCAAATCTTGAGACTCATAAAATTATTTAAGTGAAAAAAGTTAAAGTCTAGTGTTTAAGGGAAATGAGCGGAGGATCTCACCTCACTCCCTCTTCATTTGGTGCTCCACGTATTTTCATGAAAAAATGTATGCATATACCACAAAATAACTCTACGTGTGTCTAGGAAAAATGATACGCAATAGCTTAAGAGGATTACACAACAACAACAAAGGTGACACTTGTTGCAAGTGTTTTGGTTGAGAATTAGGTAGGAGATTTCCTCCATTCACTCCACTTAGACTACACATGGTTGACAACTCTCATACCCACCAGCAATTGTAGAGATACGTACAGGCAGGAGGAAGGAACAAGCACAACAATTTATTCACAAATTTGGGTGGTTGTTATTTCTATATTTGGTGGATGATTTGTCTTCAATTTACTTTATTTTCTTCACATTTGTTACACAGTGGCTCCACAGGTATCTATGCTTAGCCAGAGTGGAGATTTTCACTACTACACTCAGAGATTCATTTGACACTTGGTCAAATATCACAACCACTAAGAAAATTCGAATTTCCTTTGGATGATCATCAACATACCACTCGGTTGACCATCTCTCATTGGGATATGCTCCAAGTCTTCTATAAATTGATCCATTGAGATTCTATTTTGCAATCATTGTCACTAGTTATTGTGATTGCAAAAATGCTCTTTCTTTGTACACTTTTTCATAAATTCCAATAAAAAGACTTTGGAGGTTCCATTCACGGGTTTCACATATTTGAAACCAACCCTTCGAATTTCGTCGACTGATTTTTAAGGGATTTCTGGAAAAATTAAAGAGGTCACAAATTTGCTCATTCCAGCGGCTATATTCCATGTTCCTATAAATGCCAAATTGTTGCCTCATTAGTGACTGCCATTGGGCCTAGTTTGACCAAAATTTTGGTCGACCATAACTTTCACCCACGAACTCAGTTTGAGGTGTCATTTGCACCGTTGGAAAGCTTGCATCGAGATATTCGATCTGATCCTATTTCCACTTCAATCCAATGACTTTAATTTTTGAGCTTTTCTAAAGCCACTTCTTAATCCTGAACGCTTTTGGAGCCACCTAGATCATTCCTCCCCACTAAGGAGCTTTTGGTCCTCCAAAATCATGAACATAATCTGCATCTATTGTGTTACATTGTCTACAAAACAAGCGCCCTGATAGGCCACACTTCCTTCTCCTTCACCCTTGTTCTTCGAAGCCATAAGTGATGAACCAAAACCTACATCCTCTGCCAACCTGTAGTATAATCTTTGCAAACTACATGTTCAATTACATGACTGATCATGACCCAAGAATCCCCATACTTTCCAAGAGTTTATAAGACACTATTTGGTCAAGTTTACATCATAATAGAAACCAGTACCCCATCTATCAACAAAAAGGCCAAAAACATCATCGTTGCACTAATAAGCGATGGAAAACACATCATCACTTTTACAATTATGTTGCAACACATGATTTATAAAATACGACCATGACAAGCTAACATGTCTAGTAAAACTATCTCTCGATCATCAAAGTGAATTGGTCATCTCCTTCTGGCAGATTCACTTGTTGAAAATCTTCACCAACTGGTTCTTGCATGGGCGCTTTGTCCTTGAGACACTGCTTTGGATGGAGACTTCAACATGTAGCTCTTTGATGTCCACCTCTGTTGCAATGATTGCAAAAAGTCTTCTTCCTCTAGACTTGCTTAACCTTCTTCCTTCCCTAATGTTGAGAAGGTCTTTCACGTCTCATCCTCGTTCTTACTGCCATTCTCTTCCAACACTAGGAAACCACGTGGTTATGCAAGCCACAAAAACTACATGTTTTTCTATGCCATGTTTTATGCTCATCATTAACAATATGCTTGTAATCAAAATGAACTTTAGAGTACTGAGACTTTTTATACCTCTCTCGGTTGTCTTTGGTGCAATCCCAACGATGAGATATTGCCTTAGCTCTTCCTCTACAATGTGCACTATCATGGGAGGATTGTGACGTGTTCCCATCATTCTCTTTCCTTTATGGTTTTGACAATGCCTTGGAAGCTTCTACTACCTTAGAGCATTCTCCTTCACTGTATGCCATCTTGGTAAGGAGTCTCAGGTGATGATGGCTTCGCTAAGCCTTCGTTGCGCTTAAATTTTTCCTAGGCCTCTTCCATGGCTCATAAATGATACTACAATCTCTGTTTCTCCTCATTTTCTTCTCGTATAAGTGTCCTAAATTCAACATTATCTTCTTGAAGGATCTAATTGATCTTCTCATTCGAATGATGAGAAGATGATGAAGAAGATGAAAAATCACTAGAAGATGGAGATGGAGCATCGTCCTCTGCTCTTTCCTTCTCTTGTTTCTCTCTTTCCATTTTCTACTCATAATTTTTATACATCAAATCTACCATGTTGGCCATCTTGTAGAAGGCCTCGTAGAGATCTTTTTCATCCTCAATTTTCTTTCTAGCTACATGTTCAATCATTCACACTCGCAATTCACATCAACAAGAACACCGCTCTGATACCAAACTTGATCCGGATCTCTCAGCCATCGAAATTAACCAAGATCTTTTACTTCTATGATGTTAGATGAATTCCATGTGAAAGAGTATGAAAAAATCACATGTGCATATACTTTAAAGAAGAGGAAACATAATGACGAACATCAAATCAAAGGACACATACACATTGATAACAAAGTTCACTCCGTGTGGGTTACATCTTCGGGCCCAGTGTCAAGAGGTGGTAGGCCACTTAATTAAATGTTGCAAGATGATGATGAGTACATGGTTCATTCTTTGTCATTACAAGGATAAATTCCCTCAACTAGAGTGGCATGTCTCTCCACGAGACGTTCTCCTATAGGACCTCTCACTCATATGGGCCCTCCTTCAACATGACATGATAATAAATTCTCACATGACGTGGCGTACAAGCATCCTTCAACATAATGGTAATAATGATCTCAACAACAAAATCATCATCCCAGAAAATCAAAAGAAAGACATGGCATCACTCTTTCATATACCTCCATTTTCTGGAATAGTTTGAAAATGCAAAGCTCAACTGAGGAATTAGAAATCATTGTTGAATTCGTGGCGTGAAATCATGTCAAATGATTATAAACTTGGCCTCTTTTCGACACTGTCAAAATTGGACCCTCGAGAATCTCAAAGATTCCCCCAAAGATTCCTTCTTGGAGATGGGCGAAAAAATTTGTTCCTCGGATGAAAATTCTGATCACACCTCTGTGCCCCTTGTGAAATTATGAGAAAATTGACTACAAAGGTAACATCATTCCACCTCTTAAAAGATTAGCCTCCAAGGGAATCTAAAGATTCCTCAAGCATCAAAGAATATTCCTACAAGATTTTGTCTCGGAAAACATGCCCTACCTAGGTTGGGTTCCCCTCTACACCTAGTTTTGTTGCTCGTTCTCGATCTTCAATCTTTCCTGGGTGAATGACTGAACCAAGTTAAATAATGTTGAGTGGGTGGAGTTACCAACACAAGGTCATTGGGTTGTTGGTACCCGCACTTGGTTGGTTAGGGGTCTGCTTGGGGTCAAATCCTGTGGTTTCCATTTTGGACATGCGACAGTTTCGTTTGGCTTTTTGTCGTTGATGTATTGTTTTAAGTCGGGTGGCGTGTTATGGTTAAACTTTTGGAGATTTATTATGGGGCCACTGCGTGAAGTGGGTCGGCCACCTGCTGGCACAAGTTCAATCCCCGTCAGCCCCGTGTATTTTGCAGTGGTTGAATGTGGGTGGGTAGGGTCTAGGTCGCCCGCACCCTTGATACATATATATATTAATATATATGAACACATTTTTGGGGGTTGGTGGGGGTGGCAGCCCTCCACCCCATATATTATTTTTATTTTTTATTTTTACATATTTTATACTAACCCTTCAAATTTCTTTGATCGATTTTGAAGGGTAATAAGACAAATTGAAGAGGAGAAAAGTTCAACCTTTTGGCGGTTGGAATCCATCCGCCAGTAAATGCCAAATTGTTGCCTCATTAGTGGCTGCTACTAGGTTTAGTTTGACCAAAACTTTGACTGGCCATAACTTTCACCCACGAACTCAATTTGAGGTGTTGTTCACACCATTGGAAATTTTGCACCAAGATCTTCAATTTGACCCTGGTTCCACTTCAAACTAGTGACTTTGATTTTTGAGCTTTTCCAAAACCACTTCTGAATCCTGAATATTTTTGGAGCCACCTGGATCATTCCTCCCCACTGAGGAGCTTTTTGTCCTCCAAAAACATGATGATAATGTGCATCTGTTGCGTTACATTATTTGCACAATAAGTGTCCTGATAGGCCACATTTCCTTCTCCTTCACCCTTGTGCTTTGGAGCCATAAGTGATGAAATAACCCCTCCATCTTCTGCCAGTATGTAGTACAATCTTTGCAACTACATGTTTAATTACATCATCAATCATGACCCAAGGATCCCCATACTTTCCAAGAGTTTATGAGACACATTCTTTGGTCAATTTTACATCATAATAGAAACCAATGCCTCAACTATCAACAAAAAATCCAAAAACATCATCGTTGCTTTAATAAGTGATGGAAGACACTTCATGATTTTTACAATTATGTTGCAACACATGATTTAAAAAATGTGGCCATGACAAGCTATCATATCTAGTAAAACCATTTCTCACTCATCATAGTGAATGGGTCATCTCCCTGTGCCGGATTCGCTTGTTAAAAATCTTCACCAATTGGTTCTCGCATGGGCGTTTTGTCCTTGAGACACTACTCTGGATGGAGCCTCCAACACGTGGCTCTTTGATGTCCACCTTTGTTGTAATGATTGCAAAAAAGTCTTCTTCCTCTAGACCTGCTTAACCTTCTTCCTTCCCCAATGTGGAGAAGGTCTTTCACATCTTGTCCCCTTTCTTGCTGCCATTCTCTTCTATCACTCGCAAACCACGTGGTTATGCAAGCCACAAAATGTACATCATTTTCTACGCCATGCTTTATATACGATTGTATGCCATATATTATGAATAGTAAGAAGGTTGAAAATATGATTGTATCCCATATATTATGAATAGTAAGTGGTGATAGAATCAATATAGCTTTGCTCTTTGTACATTAAATAAATTTCTTACCTAATCAAGATGGAAAAATAAGGTCACATTATTTTGAAGCACATAGTCCTTTTTTTAAAATTGCACTCACCCATATCTATAATGGGAGTAGTTTTCACTAGCAAGGAGAACTAGCCTGAGTGGTTCAGGAAGATAATACACACCCACATTTTCAATGAGTTGTGGAAAGGGGTTTGTATAGGAGAAGGAGATAATGCACTTTGAAATCACACTTCAGATAAGGAGCTTGCCATTTCGGAAAACAAGAATAGCAAGGCCTATGCCTTGATTACAACATCAGTAAATGAAGAGGTGAGTCGCCATATTTCTCCATTTTAAAATTCCTTCGAATATTTAAAGAAGTTGAAGGAATTATATGATTCACACTCTGAACTTGAAGTTTTTCAATTGATGCTTAATTTGTTCAGTCTTCAATTGAGCATCGGAAGTAAGATCCATTATGCATGATATAAAATCCACTGGTGTTAAGATAGATATTTCTCTCATAGCTTATGTTAAGGCATTATATCCCACCTATTCACATTATCTTGAGTCATTTCAAGCAAGTTGAAACCTTAAGGAGATTACCTTTAACTCCCTTGAAAAGAATTTTGTTGAGAGAGAAGGATTTTGGGAAGAAGATCGCTCCTCAATATTCTAAAGAAGTTGTGTGTCTTGCACATATAGAGAAGAATCATGCACAGGATTCTCCTAGAGGAAGAGGTGGCCGAAGAGGAATAGAGAGGAGTAATTTTAGAGGTAGGGGGAAGACAGTTCCAAGGAGAAAAGTTTGATCTTAATTGCATACGATGCAATTGATATGGACATGATGCTTCCACTTGTAAGTTTCCTTGGGACCAAATTGAGCAGGAAATAAATGAAGGGAAAGGTAAAACAACTAACAAAGGGAAAGGTAAAGCACTTGAGTCCACTCATTATGTTGTGGCTCACTGCAATATTGGAGTAAATGAAGACTTATTCAATGCTTCACTTTCTTCATGGAAACATGATTGGTTGCTTGATTCAGGAGCAACTTGCCACTTGAATTTCAGGAGAGATTTCTTTGAAGAATTCATTGAAAATGTTGATGGAGTAGTATAATTTGCAAATAGGTCCAAACTCAAGCCATCAGGGCTTGGCACCATCAGGCTCAAACTTCCTAGTCTTCCAAACTTTCTTCTACATGATGTTCTGTACCTCTCGGAGCTAAGGAGAAACTTGTTGTCTTTGGTCCACATCCACCAGCAAGGACACTCCATTCATATATTTGATGGAAAGATCGAGGTATGAAAAGAATCAGATCACTCACTTGTCATGATGGGGATAGAAGAATAAATACTTCTAACGGTGCAAGGAACCTCTGCTGATGCACAAAACTTCTCATACAATTCGCATTGTGATGAAGGTACATTTCCATCAAGTCTTTTATGGCATGCTATATTTGGACACTTGAACTATGAAAACCTTCGTTTTTTGAAGAAAAATGGTGTTATTGGTTTTCTTACAATTCCTTTGAAACTTAAGCAATGTGATGCTTGTATTCTAGGAAAGCACAACAAACAATCTTTTCATGATTCTCATTCCAAAGCACATAGAAAAATTAAACCCATTCATTTTGATTTATGTGGCCCAATGATTGTTCCTTCTGAAAATGGTAATAAATATATGATGACCTTTATTGATGACTACACCAGAATGTGCTGGGCTTATTTATTGAAGAACAAATCTGAAACTTTTTAAACATTCAAGAACTTTCATGCATGGGTTGAAAATGATGCACAATCTCATATTGGCTCTATTTGCACTGGTAATGGAAAAGAATACACTTCAAATGAATTTGAAAACTATCTTCGCCAGCATGGGATCAAACATCAAACAACTATGCCTTATAATCCCCAACAGAACTGAGTAGCTGAAATAATGAATAAGAAAATCTTAAATATGGTACGTTCCATGATGTTTTTAAAGAATGTTAAACTGGTGTTTTGGGCTGATGTAGTTTTATGTGTTGTGTATATAAAGAATATATGTTCATCTAATGTTATAAAAAACATGACTCCCTATGAAATGTGGTATGGCCACATTTCCTTCATTGAGGCATCTCAGGGTTTTTGGTTCCACATGTTATGCATTGATAACTAAGGAATAGAGAAACAAACTCGGTGCAAGGAGTCTCAAGTGTATCTTCTTGGGTTACTCAGATACCTCCAAAGCATACCATCTCTATGATGAAGTTAATAAGAAATTTTAATATCTATCTATCTATCTACACATATATATGTGTGTGTGTGTGTGTGTGTGTGTGTGTGTGTGTGATATTTCTTGAATCTTCCAAGACTAACAATGTTGTTGAGCGACAACTTGATCCCTTGGGTAGATTTAGACATGCAAAGTCTTTTCAAGAATTTGATAATGAGATTCCACATCTTGAAGGGGGGATTCCTATATTGGATCAATTTGTGGAATTTTATTTTGAAGCACTCCCTCCCCCACGTGAAGCTCCAACCACTGATGACACTTTGAGTGATGTGATTGACAGAATTGGGAGACTACATCTTGATTCAACCCCATCTCAGTCAACTGAGTAGCCTAGGCCATCTCAGAAAGGTCCACCAAAATGGCTGTCAAAGACACTTGAAAGTGTTCATCCTCACAAGGTTGGAAATACATGAACAAGAAGCTCAACCAAACATAATGGAGGTGATGTAGATGATTCTGATTCACCTGTTGATATGGATGTTTCTTATGATTATGAACTGAAATTGTTTGCAAATTTTGAACCAACTTCCTTCAAAGAAGTCACTTCTCATGATGAATGGAAAGAAGCAATGTAAAAAAGAATATGATGCCTTGATAAAAATGGCACCTAGAAGCTGGTTGATCCTCCTTTCAGAACCCAATCAATAGGTTTCAAGTGGGTCTTCAAGAACAAGAATAAAGAAGATGGCTCACTTGACAAGCACAAAGCTAGGCTTGTGGCAAAAATTTTTCCACAGAAGGAGGGCGTCAACTATGAAAAGTCATATACCAAAAGAGGCCCTCTTTAGGGTAATGAAACTGAGATGGACAACCGTGAGGAGACTTTTGCTCCCACATCAAAATGGGCTACCATCTGAACACTATTTGCCTTGGCAGCACATAACGGTTAGAAAGTCCATCAAATGGATGTAAAAACTACATTCTTGAATGGAGATCTGAAAGATAATGTTTTTATGTCCCAACTAGGAGGATTTGTTGTGAAGGGCCATGAACATAAAATATGCAAGCTTGTAAAATACTTGTATGGCATCAAGCAAGCTCCGCCAGCCTAGTATGAGAAGTTAACTGAGTATAATCTGAAACTCAACTTCAAACATTATGATCTTGATGATGCAAATTTGTTTGTCAAGAAAGTTGGAAAAACAGTTGTATATCTTGTGGTGTATGTAGATGATATTTTGATGACATGGAACAATGATAGCTAGATTGCATCCATAAAGAAGGAATTGAGGAAATATTTTGAAATGACATACTTGGGCTATGTTCACTACTATCTTGGTATTGAAGTAACTCAACATCCAAATATATCCCTTTCTCAAAAGAAGAACATTGGAGATATATTGAATTGGTTTGGCATGGATGAGTGCAATCCTTTGAATAATCCAATGGAATATAACTTAAAGCTCACATCCACTCAAGGAAAATAATTTGAGGATGCAACAAAGTATAGACAACTCGTAGGAAGTCTCCACTACCTAACTACTACGAGACCAAACATTTCATTTTTTGTTGGAATCCTCTCTAGGTTTATGCAAAAACCTTGTGAGGGTCACTGGCTTGCTGCAAAAAGAGTTCTAATGTACTTGAAGGGAACTCATGACTTTGGACTGAAGTATACACAAGTGGTCGACTTTAGCTTGGTTTGATACTCTAATTTAGACTTCGATGGAGATAAAGAAACTAGGGTATCTACTTCAGGTTATGTTTTGAGTCTTAGATCGAGAGTTGTCTCCTATAGGTCACGCAAATAATCAGTTCCAGTGGATTCCACAACTGAGGCAGAATATGTGGTAGCAACTGAAGAAACAAAGGAAATTATGTGGCTCAAGAAAATACTAGAAGAATTGCAGGAGAAACAAGTGCATTCAACTCCTCTCATGATTGGAAAAGTTTCTGCAATAAAGTTGGCCAAGGACCCAAAGTTCCATGATCGAACAAAACACATCAATACAAAATACCATCTGATTCGACATCATGTTGAGGCCAAGATAATCCAACTATGCCATTGTTCCACAAATGAGTAGGTTGCAAACATATTCACCAAAGAACTTGGAAGAGAAAAGTCTGAAATATTCAAAATGATTCTTGGACTCACCAACATCCCTTGGATTCTTGGCTTTCATGTATATATCTATGATCCATATTAATGCAATAACACAATATGATTTGAGGAGTTGCCTCCTAGCCTAACACCCATCATCTTTAATCCACTCCAAGTAATTAAGATTTAACAAAAGTGACATGCTCTGATACCAATTGTTGGGAAAAATACTGAGGGGGGTGTAGAATTTTGTAGAATTTTTCTACACATCAGCTAGCTCTGATACCATGTGAAACTTTTTCTATAAATCATCTAGCTCTAATACCATGTAGAAATTTCCCACCTATAGATCAATCTGGTAATGCAATGTACTAAAGCAAAACACTTGATCTACTTCTACAAACAATTTAGTGGAAGCTTAATCAACCACAAGCAACATCAATAAGAACACATATAACTGATAAGAAGGAATCAATCACACATAACACAGAAGAATTTACCTAGGGAAAGCACCTGCCTAAAACCCCATCTCTATATTATCATACAAGTGGAAATATGTCTGGATTACACATAGCCTTAGCTCGGAAGCTATCCATCTCTCAGTACAATCCCTCTGCTGCTCATAGACAGTCAAAGGCTTCTCACAAACCTTATCCTTTGCCCTCCAAGCCTCCTATTTCTATGCACAATTTTTCCTGGGTCCTCCAGTTGCAACCTGTGTGATTGTCATGTCACACACAACACTGACCTCTGAAATAACTGCACAAACCTGAAGGAGATAAATGCTCATCATGGATGAGCTTCCTTTATAGGAAAAATATTCATCCAACTGATAGTACACTGCCCCTTCTTTGATCTCAACTGGGTCTCTGTCAAAACTGACATGCAATAGTTATCCATGAGTGAATCCTCAGTTATCTAAAATAATCGTTGCCACATGCATGCAAGCATTAACAAACTATATTTTATTATTTTAACAACTTGTTAAAATAATCTAACTGAACTTCACTAGTTAGAACTAAGTCAACTGATTCTCTCATTATAGAACTCATACTTATTCCCTTAATCAGTGGAGGAAATTAAGGATAAATTCCTCAATCAGTGGGACAACTCATGTGCATGCTCACAAAGACTTCAAATTCGAATTTCCTTAACTAATTTACTCAACTGAATTAATTAATTAATATTTCCAACTGTTATTAAGACCAAAATTAATTTTACTTCCTATAGATAGACTAGGGACTGCTATAAATAAGAAGGGACCTAGAAATGCTATTTTTATAACTTTATATTTTTAGTAGTTTCACCTTTCACCCAATGTGGCCAATGACCTCACTAGCCAAACTGCTATTTTTAGACATGCTATTTTTAGAAGGTTTATATTTAGTACATTCTAAATTTAACATTTCTTGTTGCACACTTTTCAACAACTTGTGCATTCTGTATGTTTTGCGCTTCTGGTTCTCTATATGCCCCTTCTTTATCCCCCAAGGCTTCTGCCGCGAGCTCACACAATCCTTGCCCTCGAACTATCTTCATCGACTTAATCCCGAGAATGTATTCTTAAAGGGTGGTTATCCAATTCCGTCTTCGTTCATCCATTTCTTTCTACACGAAGAGGGATCTTATAGCAGGATGGGGAAAGATTACTTTCGTCTTGCCCTTTAATGAATAAGGGCGGAAATGTTTTACGGCTTTAAAAACCGCAAAACCTTGTTTCTCCACGTCTGGGTAGTTCAATTCTGCTCCGTGGAGATTAGAGCTTGTATAAGAAATAGGGACTTCGTTGCCATAATCATTTTTTTGGGCGAGGATTGTGGCATATGAAACATCAGAAGCGAAAGCGTAAAAGAGGAATTCCTTGTTGAAATCGGGGTTGACCAATGCAGGAGCTTCTGCGATGGCCTCCTTAATTCGCTAAAATGATTTCTTAGCTTCATCGCTCCACCTATACACAACGTCTTTCTTCATCATTAGCTGCATGGGATGCACTATTTTTGCGAAACCTAAAACGAATTTCCTAATGAAGTTAATTTTCCTGAAGAAAGATTGCATTGCCTTTTTATTTGCAGGGGGTTGTATTTTCGTGATGGTCTCTATTCTTTCAGGATCAATAACAATCCCTTATTTAGAGAGGAGATGACCCAGTAGTTTCCCTTCTATAACTACGAAGATGCTCTTCTTGGGATCCCTTTTGCGATACGAATACACAGTAATGTCATCCATGTACACTACTACTGATTTGTTAATTAATCCTCGGAAAGCTATGCCATAGCTCTTTGAAATGTGGCGCCAGCATTAATAATTCCAAACAACATTTTGCGGTATGCGTAAGTGTCCCATTTAGTGTTGAAGGTTGTCTTAAGCTGATCTTCATTCGATACCAACACTTGATTATATCACGAAAAACCATCCAATAGGGACAACATTTCAAACCCATAAACACACTGAAGAATGTGTTCCATAGAAGGGACTGAATAGTTATCTTTTTGTGATGCTTTGTTCAGGTTTCTGAAATCGATACATAATCTGATGTCTCCATTTTTCTTTCTTACTGGCATGAGCTTGGCTACCCAGCAGGTGTGCCTGACAGGAAAAATGATTTTGGCGTCCAGCATTTTGTTTAATTCTTTCTTCACCAACGGTTCCGAGCTTGGATGCATCTTATGAAGCTTTTGTTGGTATGGCCTAACATCCTTCTCCAACATAATCACATGTTGCATAACGCTGGTATCGAAGGTTTTTAAGTCACCGTATGTCCATGCAAAGATGTCCTTGTACTCGTTAAACAGCGTAACAAATGCAGCCTTTTCTCATGGAGAGCATCCCAAGCCCAAATTAACAATTTTTTGGTCTTCTTTGGTTCCAAGGTTGACCGATTCATACTTCATGGAAGAGCTATGCGTTTTGCAGTCAGTCGACTTCTTAAATTTATCATGTAGGTCATACAAGTGCTCCATCTTGACAACTAACTTGGGAATTATATTGGATTGATATTTTTCCTCATCTTCACTCTCATTCATAAGCCTGTCATGCTCTTTTTCATCAATGAGTGCACTTTTGAATGTCTTCTCGCAATGCAGGAACTCAAGTATTTTCCCTTCACCTTCGAATACCTGCCAATTTGAGATGTTATCAAGTACGGACGGTCTCAAAATTAATTCAACATAATATTTATTCTTGTTTAATATAAGGTCAGGCAAAGGTTTTGAAGCCATACTAGCCATCAGATCAACATCTTGGTTTTACCCTCGAGGTATGTATGTGATATTAAAAGAATCAAAATTGTCAATTAAGCTCCGTACCTCATGTTGGTATCTTACCAGGTGTGGCGAATTGCAGTGTATCCTTTTCCTTACCTGGTCCACAAATATTTGTGAGTCACCAAAAACTTTAAGATTTTTACCTTCATATCAATGCTTTCTTCAAGCCCGCAGCAAGCCTTCATATTCTGCCATGTTGTTGGTGCACACGAACTCCAACCAGCTACCCATTAGATGTTGGTTCCCTTGTGGGTCAATGAGAATGCTCCCAGCACCTGCACCTTCAAGGCAGTTAAAGCCATCAAAATAGAGTGTCCAAAATATAGAATCCAATGTTACATCAATTGAACTGCTTTCTACAAAATTAGTCCTATCATCTACTATAATACAAGATAATTCATCAGTTGGATTGCAGGGGAGAGCTTCCAACTATGTGTTTATTGCAGTTTCTTCAATTGTCTCTGCGTGGAATTCTCCAAAACAGGTTTTCGTGGCACAAACATCGAAACAATAATTCCCAAGGATAGAGTTGGTAAACATCACAGGTTGATTGGGGTCATTTAGTTCCGTCACCACATACTTCATGTATCTTTCTCAATCAACTCTTAGCATATCACCTTTTCCCTTCTAAGGCAACAAGAAATGGGACCAATCAATTGAGAAATATCCATTCAGTTTTGTTGACCAGTCCCTAGTAAGCAGCATTCCATAAGCCTCAAGTATGTCGACTACCACTATGTCAATGACTTGTGTGTATTGTGGCTTAGCAGCCATCCGAATAAGTACATATTTCAATTCTCCGATTAATTTTACATTTGTTCTGTCGAGTTGCATAATTCGAGTTCCAATTTTCTTGGGCATTGCATGAAGTCTTTTAGCAACAACGTAAGGCATAACAGTGGATGAGGCATTGGAATCTACCATGCAATTGTATACATTCATGTTGAAGATTTCAAATGTGATAAGGAAAGGTGGAGTCATGGATTTTTATTTCCTTCCTATCATGGCTGCATTGACATCTTGGGGCGTTTGATTTATTTTTGATAGAGTGGCTTCCATGGATGGTGGCACTTAGGATGTACTGGAGGTACTAACGGGTCTAGACATCGAAGTTTTGGTTTGAATACTTGGATTGGTGGGAGATTTTCAATTCCGTTCATTCATAGCTTTCAAAAGCAGATCTCTTTACTACGTTAACTTTAACAAATTGAAGTATGTGATATTAGTTTGAGATTTCTTAAGATCATCCACAATGTTGTAATCAATGTTATAAACTGGGCAGGGTAGAGTAAACTTACATGTTTTTCTATTCTTAGGTGGGAGTTTACCATTTTGAGTCGCCTTCGTTGCAGTCGGAGATGTATTATCTTTCTGTGGATAGTTCACAACTGGAGTACTTTTGGAATCACCACTAGGCCTACCCTTCTCAACAAGGACTTTAGGAGTGGATGCCTTCAAAGGGTGAACATCTTTCTTTGTCTGGTCTATAGGCTTCATCACGCCCGCAAGTGGCCCTTTACTTCATGTGTGGATTTCATTAGTGTGGATTTCTGACATACTATCTCCTTCATCGTCATCGTTCTCATTTGTATAGAAATCCCACAATACATTGATTTGAGATTCTTCGTCCAAGGGATCTTCTACTTGGTATTCTTCCTCATTTTCCTATTCTGGATCCAGATCCACTATAAGTTCTTCATTGTTAAGGAGCGATCTGATAAGACCTAGCTCTTCCATATTTAAATTCCCTTCATTAGGTGGAGCAGGCAATGCAAGTTGACCATGACCACCTTTTGTCTTCTTGCGATAGAAAGGTTTGAAAGATTTTCTGTTGTTATAGTCTCCTCCATTCCCACTTGTACTCTCTCCAGAATTCCTTTTCATATCGATGACTGCGTTTGTCAATTTCTTAATGATCCAATGCAAACTTTTCACATTATGGTGTCCCTTTCTTTGACCTTAGGCACTTTGTTATCAATTCCATTACTCTTCTTGGATGACTGAGAGGCTTTATTTCCCTCGATCATATGATGACATGTTGTGAGACTGATCATTTCATTCTCGACTTTTATTGCTTCATCAATAGCACCTTGTAAGGTTTGTGCGTTACTCCTTTTAACACACATCGTGGTAGGGATAGGGAGAGCATTGATGTAGAATTCCATGAACACCTCATCAGTAGGTCAAGCGTTAGCTGGGATTCTAATGAACAAAGCGTTGAAACAGATGTTAAAATCCTTTACCTTTTCTTTGGTTTCCATTTTTAAATGGGGTAGTTCCAAAACTAAGGCCACAGGTGTTTTAACATCGCCAAACTTGTCTAAGAAGGCCTGCTGAACGGCACCCCATGAGGTGATCGATCCTATTCTCAAGCTAAAGTACCATGTGGAAGTCGTACCAATCAGAGTAAAAGGGAATAAGCGACATAATACATCTTCATCGGCAACCCCCAACATGCGCACGACTAGGAAGAAAGAGTGAATATGATTATCAGCAATGTCTCCCCACTTAGGGTCGAATTTAGGCAATATTCTTTTTGCATTCTTGGGTAAGGCATGCTGTTGCCAAGGTACCTGTTATCGCCAAAATAAGTCCCTGATAGGCTGCTGATCAAACTATCTTAGTGTAACTATTTCAGACCAGACTCTTGGCTAAGGATTAGCCTCCCTAACCTGAGAGGGCTCTCTCAAAGATTAATGAT
>APFE031113231.1:0-15481 GCA_000404065.3 Pinus taeda
ATAGGCTCTAGTGCCTCCTTCCTTCTCCTATTGTGTCATATTTGTAAATCCTTCAATCCTATCCCAAGTTGTTCTTAAGGGGGGATGTTAGGATATTCCGACACATAGAAAATAGTTAAGTTCAACTTGGTCTAGTATAGAGTTAGGTATAGAGTTAGGTAAAGTGTGTTTCTTTACCGTTGTACATTTTGTAACTTACAATCCGACGGTCACGATATGTAGTGATCCGACGGTTCATTCTCTCCTCGGTATTACCGACACTTGATCCGTGGCTTGACACCCGATTGGTCCATGAATTCTATTTAAAGCGCATGGAGGGTCATTTGTAGGTTAACCGTGCATGAGAGAAGCTTATGTAAATTTTCATTCTTTTATTAATAAATTGCCTGTAGTAGCCACGTTGGCGCAGGCCGTGGACTGTTTCCCTCTCTGAGGGTTTTAACCACGTCAAAATACTGGTGTATTGATCTGTGATCTGTTTGTGAGCGGTGTCCTTTTGGTGTTCTGTCTGAGGAACTTACCCTGTAAATTCCTACATGGCCCAGGTGGAAATCCAGAAAACAAAAGCCTTATTGGGGCACATGCCTGAACAAGCAAACAAACTAATACATTTTTTGAATACCAAAACCAGTGAAGAGCTAGCAGCACTAGACATCAAAGATAGGACAGACACCATCCTAACAATCAAGAGGGTTCTAACCATGAGAACTCTAATGAAAAATCTAGAGAGAAGGTGCCAGGACATGCAAGTTGAGGTCAATTCTTTCACAGAAAAATTTACAGTCCTGCAGCAAAAAGGTTTGCCAAGTCTTTTGGGAAGAAATGACCATCTAATGAAACACAAGGACTATGAACATTGACTAAATAAACAGGTTGCTGATCAAGCAAATATTTCATCAAGTACTTCAGCAGAGAAGGCCCTTCCATCTGGTCGAACCCTCTACAACAATTTGGAAAACCTATTTTACATAGAGCACGAAGTGAAGCATCTGTTCACTGCCCCACCTAATTTCTCCAGGTATACAGAAACCGACGAAACTCCGAGGAAACTGCAAAGACATCAAATGCCAGGACCAGAGTGGTGGCAAAGCATGTTGGAAATCTTGTAAGTTGTCTTTGGTCAAAATGCAAAATTCTAAACCATTCACTATAATGACGAGAACAGAAATGAATCACAGTCATACAGGTCAGAGCGCATCACATCAGAAGTAAAGAATGTCTGGCCAAGACAAGCAGCAACGCGGAACTTGCAATGGAAAGCAGCTACCAGCCGACTCACCGAGCCTACATTCAGCATATCTCACCAACTGAGCGGCCAGCACATTAGCATTTACTTCTTCTGTTATCTTTTCCCTGTTTCCAATACCATTTACTTCTCCTTTTTAAAGTAGGTGAAATGAGTTATTGCTAAAGATTTTATCTCTTTGAGATATTTTGTAACATTTCTATATAAATACCTCCCGAAGCATAATATTCGGGGTTGGTTGGTGATAATTTCTTAGACTACGCTGTAACTCAGAAGATTTTTTCAATACAGAAGCTGTTGGAATACATTGTTGTTAGACTCTCTGGATGCAAATTGGTTAGGATCTATGTCTGAAAGATTGGTCTGTGGTTACCTCGGCCGTATTCCCTTCTTATAATTTTCTGAGGGAAAAACCTGAGTGATAACATCGATGACCTGCTCATCTGTACCGATATGTTGGAGCCTTATTTCTCCTCGCTGCACGGTATCTCAAATATAGTGGTACCTGATATCGATATGTTTGGAGCGATCATGAAATATGAGATTTTCTGATAAACAGATCCCGCTCTGGTTGTCACATAGAATTACGGTGGTATCCAATGTAAATCCAAACAACTCACTGAAGAGCTTTTGCAACTAGACTGCCTCACAGGAGGCCATGCTAGCAACAATGTAATCTACCTCTGCGGTGCTCAAACCTCTGCGGTGCTCAAAGCCACTGACTTCTACTTCCTACTCATCTAGGATATCGAGGTAGATCCCAACGAGAAACAACACTCGGAAGTGCTCTTTCAGTCCACCACACTACTTGCCCAATGAGAATTAGTATACCCAAGTAGTCTCACATCTCTGGCAGTGTATCTCAGCCCATGAGTGATTGTGCCATGAAGATATCTCAGCAGGTTCTTGGCACCAATCCAATGTAAGTGGTGAGACTCAACCATATGTTGACTCATTGTGTTGACTGCAAAGCATATATCTAGACGAGAGTTCACCAAGAACATTAATGCTCCGACGAGTTGACGATACTCGGTAGCATTTTGTAAAACAGGTCCGGCAACAATACCGCTTAACTTCTTGAAGCTTGCAGTCCACCATGCCGAATCTTTCTAATATCTTCACCACATATTTTCCTTGAGATAGGAAAATATCCCCTGGTTTCTACCAGACTTCCAGTCCTAGGAAGTAATGCATAAGTCCTAGGTCTTTCATCTCGAACTCATAAGCCAATTCCCTCTTACATTCATCAATGAGAGGGTCTGCACCTATTAGAAAGAGGTCGTCAACATAAAGCACCAGTATGAGAGGCTTGTCATCTATAACCTTAAAGTAAAGGTTAGGTTCAACTTCATTGCTAGTGAATCCTAGCTTCATCAAGTAGCTATCGATCCTCTCATACCATGCTTGAGGTGCTTGCTTTAGCCCATAGAGGCTCTTCTTCAACCTACACACATGAGATTCTCGATCATAAATCTCAAATCCTTCGGGTTGCTCCACATAGACATCTTCTTTGATCGAACCATGTAAGAACGCAATCTTGACATCCATATGATGTAGGTTCCATCCTTGTGAACCAACAAGGGCTATGATCAAGCAGATGGTGGTATCTAAGGCAACAAGTGCAAATATCTCATCATATTCTATACCTTCCTTCTGGGAGAATTCAAGAGTGACAAAACAAGCCTTATACTTTTCCGTACTTCCATCAATTGCATGTTTTATCTTGTAAAGCCATTTTGAAGTGAGAATTGCTTTGTCCTGGGGTCTGGGGACCACATCCTAGACATCGTTCTTCATAATGGAATCATATTCCTTAGTCATAACATTCTTCCATACTTGATGCGTGACGGCATTTGTGAATGATGAAGGCTCATTTTGGATGATCGTGCTCATGATGGTCAGGTATCCCTGATACCTATTCAGCTTCTTACTTTCACGGAAGGTTCCTCGGGGTGCAATGTGTCCTTCAACATCATCAAGTGTTCCCTTATGCCATGAAGGCCTCTTCCTAGAAGAGGAGGGCTCAGGCAGAGGAGGATCAATAGGATCCATAGGTTCTTCCACATCGGGTAGAGACTCATCTTCTTTTTCCTTTGGTTCCTTGGTGTCAGCATCTTTAGATCCCCTTAGAGTAGGAAGATTGTCTACTTTTCTAAGAGCCATATCTTCGTCAAAAGTGACATCATGGCTAATCTCAACTTCTCTTTGACCAACCACATAGATTCTATAGCCCTTAGTATTTTTGCTATAGCCCACGAAGATTCCTTTCTTTCCATATGCACCCAATTTATTCCTTTTCTCCTTCGGCACATGAAAATATACAGGGCTTCCAAAAATTCTAAAATGAGATACGTCAGGTTTCTTACCAATGAACATTTCTTCGGGAGTCTTGGAACCCAATGCTTGATGAGGGCATCGATTTTGTACATATATGGTGGTGTTTGTAGCTTTGGCCCATAAAAACTTTGAAAGTTTTTGATCATGGAGCATATCATGGACAACTTCGACAATTGTACGGTTCTTCCTTTTCGCCACACCATTCTGCTCAGGAGTATATGGTGTAGTAGTCTCCCTTGTAATGTGAGCCTCATTGCAAAGTCATGAAACTCACTGGATTCATATTAGTTCCATTATCAGTCCTTAAGGTCTTGATCTTCTTCTCGGTTTGATTCTCGATCAAGGCTTTGAAGTGTCGAAACCAGGAGAACACTTCACCCTAGTTTTTCAAGAAGTATATCCAAGTCTTGCGAGAATAATCATCTGTAAAAGTGAGGTAATATGAATATCCTCCCAAGGAGTTCATAGTCATCATGCTAGCTATGTCTGAGTGAACCAACTGCAATATATCGGAGGTCTTGCTTTGGCTTGAGGGGAATGGTCCCCTTTTGAGTTTTCCTTCGACACATCCTAGACATACACCTTCTTGTTCTACTCAGAATTTGGGCATCCTATCACAATGTGTCTCACATCGGGTAGAGATTTATAATGAAGGTGAGCAAACCTCTGATGCCATAGTTCCGACTAAAGAGATGTGTCACAAGACATGACACCTAGCAGAATTTCTCCGACCTGATATAATGAATCAACTCGAATCCCAAGAGTGAAGGCATCTTTAATATTTTTTTCCATACACGTACCTTGCCATCGCTGAAGGCCACCTTGTAGCCTTTGTCTTCCATAACTGAAATGGTGACCAGGTTCTTTTTTAGATCAGGTACATATAATACATCTTGTAGGTGGATTGTATTACCCTGATTCAATTTAAGAGTGACATTTCCTACGCCTTTCATAAGATATTTTGAATTATCTCTAAGAAAAATTTCCAAGTTGGTTTCCTTCTCTATCAGATTATAGAGAGCTTCTTTGTAACCAATGAAGTGCCTTGAGGCACCACTATCAATAATCCAATTTCCCAGCGAGTCCGGGGGAGTAGAGGTAGATAGAGCTGCTGGTACATAATATTCATCTTGCTTATTGTTAACGGTGTTAGATTCATACCTGGAATTTCTTGCCTTATTGAATGGTTGTCTTCTTCCTTGATTTCCGACACTTCTTTTGCCTTTGCCATTAGACTTGCCATTCCCTTGATTGCCATGAGAGGGATTTTGATCATTGTCTCGGTGTGAGTCCCTTTTATTAGGGCACTCCCTTGCATTGTGACACGTCTTATTGCAATTGTAACATCGTCCTTTTCTTCCACCCTTTGGTCTAGCCTTTCCTTTGAATTTAGCCCCGGAATTGTTTCTTCTTTTAGCATGAGAAGAAAAGGCAGGGGGATGCCCTTTAAGTATGGGCATTTCTTGCTCTTTGATCCTTGTTTCTTCTTGAATGCATCTCGCCATTAATTCCTCAAATCCAGGAATTACATTATTGTTCAAAAGAGTAGTCTTGAACAGTGTTGAAAATATCGGTATCAACAAAATATCGGCGAGGGTCCAGAAAATATCTTATTGGCAACATCGGCGAAAATATCGGCAAAATATTGGCAAATATCAGCAAGCATAAAAAATGCATAATATATTCATTTTTTCACATTTTTCTAAACATATAAAACAATAACAACATGAACTAAACACATTGGCACATAAATATGAAGAATGCACTGATATATATGATGTCAAATAGAAATGATACATCAAACTTCAAAGGCGATACCAAATCCTGTTGATCTTTGATAATTGTCCAATCAAGGACTCAAACAAAATAACATCACATATCCTACTGATCCATGATAATTGACCAATCAAGGACTTAAACAAAATAACATCACATATATAAAACTTTAAAAGTGTTTCATCATCATGAGTTATAAACTTATATGTAGCAAAAGTTGCAAAACAAATAAAACTAGTAGCTATCTATCTGAGACCATTGGCCTCTCCTTAGCAACTTTCTTTTTGTCTTGTTCAACAATTGCTTCAAGAGCTTTTTGTATAACCTCTGCACTACAAACCATACAAGGAATTACATCTGCATCATGTGCAGAGAGTCTAGCTAGATGGTATTTCAATCATGTAATCCCTCCTGACATCTTGGTCCCACACAATTTTCATGATATATATGCCTAATTTTCCCCACCAACAGCCTCCCCATACTCCCAAAATGTGTCCAAGGCTTTTGGCATATTTGACATTTGTAGTGAACTAATTAAAACCTAGGGCACAAAAAAAAAACAAAAAATTGGCATTAAACCTCCCAACACAAAAAATAATAAGTAATAACCACCTCATTTAAAAAAGCATTACTCCATTATTTTCATTTTGCAATGTGAATGAAAAATGGCAATAAGAGGGTACATAAGAAAGTTGAAAAAAAAATGAAGTTTGTTGTCCAAATATGGAGAAAACCCTTGCATTGGCTCATGGGCATGAAAATCATAGCAAATGGAAAAAAACAAAGAAACGAAATGTTGGTAGGCAAAGAGGCAAGTGAGCATAACCCTAAATCTATGAAAAAATCATTAACATAGTGGTTTTTAAGAACATACCTGTTAATGGAAGAAATGAAGTTTGTCTCACTATTCTTCAATCTTTGATCCACAAAAAAATCTTGGTGGTGATAATCGTTGTTTGATCCTCAAACCCTCCTTGAAGACCACCACAAAACTCTTCCCCTTCCTTCTCCAACACTTAGAAACAAAAATGAAGAAAAAAACGATTTTCCCTTTTTCTAGCTGTGGAAAAACACGCCCAACGATATTTTATATCGTCTCGCGATATTTTTCTGAGATATCGCTGATATCTTAGAAATATCGCGATATTTTCGGGAGCCAAAAATATCGCAATATTTTCTCGGCAATATTTTGGCTCGCTGAAAATACCACGATATTTCCGATATTCGGTGATATATCGCCAATATTATCTTCACTGGTCCTGAATATATACCATTCAGATGGTAGTCCTCCAAGAGTTGTGAGTGTCATTTCCCTGTCAGGAATTACTTCCCCAATAGATAGGAGATCGTTCTTGATCTTGGTGATCCTTAAGAAATATGCTTGCATACTTTCATCTTTGCCCTTCTTAATTTCCTTCATCTTATTTCTAAGAAACAAGACTTGATTTGCATCATTAGCTTTAAATCAACTCACCAATCTATTGTGGATTTCCTTGAAGGTGTTTAACTCAGAAACATAGGCCAACAAACGTTTGTCGATAGAGTCCCGGATGACCTTCCTTGCTTTGACTTCTCCCTTAGTCCATTTGTTTCTAGCAGCAACGGATGCATTTGATGGAGGCTCAACAATTCTGCCTCTCACATGGTCCAATACTTCCTGCTCTTCTAATGTTAGATCGAGAGACATCTTCCATCCGTGATAGTTAGAATTCTCACAGAGTTTGACTTCAGTAGGGAAGTGTGTTGACGACCCCATGTTTTAAGACTGTATGTTAATCCTTCTCTTCGGTGATTGCTCTTGCTCTTGCTTGAGCTTTGTCTTCACCTCAACTCTGATACCATGCTAAATTATGGTATGTTCTATGCTTAGAGCAATTTACTTATTTTTATTTTTATTAGCCACAGATTAGCAATCACATATACATTAAGTAAAGGGCAGATAGAACATTAAATGATCAACCAAAAACAAGCCAAGACAAGAGACACAAGATGTGGCAGCTAGCTAGGGACAAACCCCAATTTGGGGAAACCCTTTGATCAAATCTTCTTTAATCTTCAATAGTTCAACAGAGAGAAATAGTACAAAATATGAATTCTGTAATTTTATATCAGCAACAACAAACCCTAGATCAACAAAGTCAAACTTGGTCAAACTAGCTAAAATTGACCTCTAAAATACTTGGTCAATTTCTGGTCAACTTATCCTTGAACAACCTGAAGAAACAGCCCCAGAACAGCCCCAAACTTTTAGTCAAAGCAAAGATTTCTAAAGTTAACTGCAACCCTAAACTAGGGCAGTCAATACCAGTCAAACCAGAGGTCAGATCACCTCGATTTTTGTGCCAAAAATTGCGGCCTGCCTAGGAGAGGCAACCACACCCAATCCTTACCTCTTGGAAGGTCAACGCTAGTCAAAGATGACTTGTTGTCCTATTTCTGCGTCCTCTTTGCCCTATGACGTCTTCCTTTCAGCCACACGTGTGAGAAAGAGAGAGAGACTGTTTCTACAACAATTAAGAAGACCAAAACTAGTTACACTGCCAACATTCCTTAGTGCAGTAAAAAATCAAGATCAAAGCTCTGTTTTTGTAATGATGTTCTGTGGATATGCATCTCTTTTTATGCTTGTTCTTGTATTTGGACACGATTAAGTGGGGATTCTGGTTGAATCTTACTGTACACACAGGTGTCTGAATTGTTAGGTACTCTCATTTGTTAGATCAATATTCTGATAGATTGCAATTTTAAGAGTTATTCTGATATTTTAAACTTTGTAGTAATGACCAAAAAAATTTAAGCATCTCTGATGTCCTATGAGTAACACTGACATTTTTCAATCTGCAGGATGAATTGGTGTGTCTTCAATCAGAAAACCGAGATGGTTTATAGAAAGCAATTCCTTTGACTGAAGAATGTCTCGAACAAGTTGTGCTATGGACTAGGATAAATGTTAATACACTATAATAGATTTCTTTCTGATCTGAAATATATGCCTTTACTCTAAATTAGTTCTCTGAATTTTGGGTTGAAAGATACATCATAAATGAATGATTCGATTTTGCATCACTCCCACAACAATCATCAATGGACTAGGTTAAAATATATTTTTGGAGCACTTTTAATATTTGGGATAGTTTTTATTACTAAAATATGTAGGACCTGATGATTGGTCAACAGTGAATGTGTGATTGAATTATTTGATTGTGGAGATGTTTTACCCAAAATACATGTGCAAATCAATTTATTAAAGCTGAATTGGCAAGCAAGGTTTTTTCCAAGGTTACTAATTTCTTTAACTGAAATACAGACAGGTTAAAGGTTATAACATATTTTTTGGAGTCTTTAACTTATAGATTCATTATATAACAACTTCCTTTGGAACAAGAAAATCAATTATATCAATGTTATCTTTAAAAGTATAGGAACAAATAAAAACAAAGGGCACAAGGGTATTTGTTAATTTTTCTAGTCCACGATATGCAGATCTTATTCCTAAGAGCTAAAACTAAAACTAAGAGAAAACTCATGGAACACCAATCAGAACTGATTCTTTTCGAAAACAAAAACTATAGAATCATAGATCAGAGCAAGATGCAACATATCTAAATTTGAGGTCAATCTGCCTAGTATTGAGTGATAGATCCGAGAATTTTCATCCTACTGGAAATCATAAAACATCAAACTAGTTTGTGGACTCATTTGCTTGTAAAAAATAGATCAGCATGAAAAATAACTTCATTGAATGAATAAAAAAAGGAGGATATTGCCTAACATTGCAGGGCGACTCACATAACTGGCATTCAAACTCTCCCCATGCTTTTCTCAAGCAGTCAAGTGCAGAAGAGAGAGAAATCAACACATAGAGGAGTTATAGTTTGGTCATAACTCTTATTAACTGACACGTTGACAACCTGAAGATAATATTCCCACTTAGGCAATATGGATACTAAAAATTTGCTGACATGCATTAAGTGATCTTGTGCAGATCTGAAATTGGTAAATTATTCTATAGGTGGGGTGCACTATGCAAGAGGAATCCCAAGGGGAACTAGGAAAATCTCTTTAAATGTGTTTCCCTCACTTTTATTAATGAGAAAACATGAATGATGATTAATCACTAGCCTAGTCAATGTCTAAAAATAGAAATACCTAAAAATAGGAGATGATGTCAAATGGAAGAAATGATATCGAGAACACGTTAAGAGCAACAAACTAACACTCTCTTTGCGAAGAATGTGTTCACCACCATATCTAGTCTCACGCTGAGTCTGTCTCTTAAGAACTTCAACCTTTCTACAGGCTTTGTTAGAGAGAGCATTGGCTGCTTGAATGTAAAAATATACCTAAAGATAATTTATTTTCTCCCTATCCTGCTCTTTGGGAAATTAATAGCTACAGAACATTGGCCACTTGATAGTAAAAATATACTTAAAGATCAATTCTTTTCTCTCTGTCCTGCCCCTTGGGAAATCATAGGTGGATGGCCTTCTTGAGTGATGTCACCTCACATAACTGGCATTTGAACTCTCTCCATTCTTTTCTCAGGCAACCAAGTGTAGGAGGTGTTGAAGAATCTAGGGCAAATATTCACTTAGCAATTCTTCTTCAACCTTATTGATAATGTTTGTGTTGTCATTCTCTTCTATATGCTTATATTCATTATGTTAGTGTGTTCTTCAAGCAATTATCAAAATAGAAGATCAACAATAGAACATGTACATAGTATGTTGGCTCCAAGCCAGGGAAAAACCTCTCCTCTTGAGAGTAAAACCCTTGAATCTCTTCTTATAGATGTTTAGTGTATGAATACCAAGACCGTTGACAAATTTAGGATAACCTTCAATACACGTTGTCACTATCCCTTGCATTGTATGACCTTTGCTTCATAGTCTTTAGCTTCTACTACACACCTTTAGATTTTCGCCTCCTTATCCATTCGGCTTCTTAACACAACTCTCTACTTTACGGCTACCACAATCCTTCACTTGACTTTGTGTGGAGATCTTCGGTATGCTGGTAACGTAGAAACTGACTTGCACCTATAGATCATATGTGAAACCGAGTTCACTGAGAGATAGTCCTTACAGTGAATATTTCTTCGTTGTATTAATTGCGTTCAACACTTCCACCAAGAGGTATATTTCATCAAGAGACAGTCCTCACTATCCGTGCCTTTTTCTGAGTTACTGCGGTTTTGTGTCTTCCTTTCTTTGCTACTACTTTAGAGATGTTCGAAATTCTGGGCTTTTAATTCCACATCATACGTTATATATATGAGTTAATATTGACATGATGATAGGCCGACGTGTGAACCATGAGCTGGGCCGACATAAGGAGCTCACTGTTTTCATCTAGGTCAACTTGCAAGGGATAGTGACACTCATTTATTTGAAGCGTAGATCCTTCATGCCTTTCATAATATTTATGATAAGACACATAAAAACCTAAAGACATCAAGAATGTGTTCTTGAGCTATGGTACACGCATCTTGCTCATGAAACCCATGATGCAAGGAATAACAAATGTTTCTTTTCATAATATTATATTTTCAAATCATAATGAAAACCGAATCTAGTTACGTTTTCTTCAATGCTCCCTCTTAACTAGGAAGGTATTCATTAAAAGGTACAAGGCTATTCATCACTAAAGAGATCTCATAAAAAGAGTCGGACTAGTAATCCATTTGTATAGCATCATGATAACCAACATTGTCACAGAGCAAGGCCTTGACAGGTTCATTATTTTCTATTTTTATGTAAAGGTTTGGATCAGCTATACTTTTCTTGAAACCCAACCTTTTGCAAGTAAGCATCCATTTTGGCATACCATGCCCTAGGGGCTTGCTTGATGCCATAGGGTGCTTTCTTTAATCTGCAAACATGAGTTTCCCTTTCCTTTACTTCATGTCCTAATGGTTGTTCAATGTAGACTTCTTCATGTATTGTGCCATTTAGAAATGTTGTTTTGACATCCATTTGGTGTACCTTCCATTTCATGGATGCTGCCAGAGAAATCAGAGATTGGATTATGGTGTACCTTGCTGTGGGAGCAAAAGTTTCTTCATAGTCAACGCCTTCTTCCTCAGAGAAGCCTCTAGCCATAGATCTTGCCTTGAGTTTGTCAATGCTTCCATTGGCAACATGCTTGATTTTATATAACCATTTAGAGGTTACCACAGACTTGTCATATGTTCTTGGGACAATTTCCTGTTAGGTAATCATGACTCGGGATAGAGTCAAAGTTGACCAGGTTAAACAGTGATGGTTTTAGAGCACATGGTATTGTGCACCCATAGTATTCTGCCTGTGGTATTATATGTAATGGAGCTTATAAAAGGCTGGAAGGACTTCATTGTAATGCAAGACTTTGAGGTGAGCGGTGAATGCTCAATTGGTCAAATTGGCCAGGGTTTTGGCCAATGTTAATAAGATCTTATTAGGTTGGGTTTTTCCCCGGATTTCTAACAACTAGTATCAGAGCCAGATATTGGCTTCAAAGGGATTCTTTGATGCCAGGGGTTTATAGTGTCTGATGATATAAATGCAACCTTTTTACAAGATCTGGGTCTGAATATAATGGTGGAACAATTGTATGCGGAAGAACCTTGAGGAGAATGTGAGGGGTTTATAGTGCCTGATGAGATAAATGCAGCCTTTTTACAAGATCTGGGTCTGAAAATAATGGTGGAACAATCGTACGCGGAAGAACCTCGAGGAGAATGTGTGGAAGATAGTGTCGTAACTGCTAGGGATCACAGTGCATTTGCGATATTTACTAGTTTGGAACATTCTGACCAATTGTCGGGATTCATGCGGCTATTTAAAGAACGTCAGCAAAAGAAAATTGTTCATGCGGCTTCGAAAATTGTTCATTTTTTGCTACGTGAGGCCACTAGTGCTGGAATCCACGAGGTTCTCGCCAGGCTCGCAGTTTGATAGAAGTTTTTGAGAAAATCAAATTAAGAGAGGATGGATTAGAATCGCATCAGTAATAAACAAAAGAAATATTTTAATGAAGTCAAAATTATTGCATGTAAATGGGCATACTACTGTAAGACCTGGTAAGGCATGTGTACCCCTCGGTGATCACCGGTAAAGTCTAGGTTAGACCTAGGTGATAGGGGGAGGAGTGATCACCGGTAAAGTCTGGGTTAGACCTAGGTGATAGGGGGAGGGGTGATCACCGGTAAAGTCTGGGTTATACCTAGGTGATAGGGGGAATGTCGAGTTAACAATACCCCGGGTAAAAACTCTGAAGGGGATAAGAGCTAGAGTGAGCGGGATTGTCTCACTTAGTAGGTTTGGCTGTAGTTAGTTAAGGAACCCCAAGTCAAGTTTAAGGGGGGAATTGTTAGGTAAACATGACTTGGGATAGAGTCAAAGTTGACCAGGTTAAACAATGATGGTTTTGGAGCCCATGGTATTGTGCACCCATAGTATTCTGCCTGTGGTATTATATGTAATGGATCTTATAAAAGGCTGGAAGGACTTCATTGTAATGCAAGACTTGGAGGTGAGCGGTGAATGCTCAATTGGACAGATTGGCCAGGGTTTTGGCCAATGTTTATAATATCTTATTAGGTTGGGTTTTTCCCCGGATTTGGGGTTTTCTCGGATAAACATTTGTGTTTATGGTTGTTGCTGGTTATTTTTATATTTATTCCTCTCAGTAATTATTTATGTTATGTAGTAAATTTCTAACATTTCCCAAACTCCATTTTTCATGATATATTGGTATTCCTCATTCATTCAATCTTTCCATTCTTGATGTTTGGTTGCTTCTTCAAAGGTATAAGGTTCTTCTTCAATGAGCTTTGATATGTATGTTGCATATCCTGAGTATCTTTTTGGTTTCTTGCTTTCCGTGAAATCTCGGTTTGCCATGTGACCTTCTGCTTCTTGAAGAGTGGATGTTAACCAATAAGTTCTTTTCCTTCCTTTAGGAATGGTGATAGGTTCGCTGGGACCTTCTTCTTCATGCTAAGGGATTTCTTCTTCATTAGAAGCTTCCTCTTCAAACATATGAAGATCCTCTTCATCAGAATCAGATGGGATATCCTTGGATTTCTTGAAGGCAATGCTTTCATCAAAGATTGCATGTCTGCTTAAATTTGGTGTCCTTCCTTTATGTAGATTTTGTAGGCTTTTGAAGAGTTGCTATATCCAACAAATATTCCCTTCTTGCTTGAGGGATCTAGCTTCTTCCTTTCGTCCTTGGGAATGTGGATATACAATGGACATCCAAATATCTGGAGATGATCATTGTTAGGATTCTTTCCAATAAATACTTCTTCAAGAGTTATATTGCCAAGAGACCCATGGGGACTTCTATTTTGAATATATACTACAGTTTTTGTTGCTTCTCCCCACAAGCATTTTGGTAGGTCTTGATCATGTAGCATAGCCTTGACACTTTCCTCTAGTTTTATTCATTCGTTCAGCTACTCCATTTTGTTGAGGATTATAGGGAACAATTATCTCCCTCTTAATCCTAGCCTCTTTACAAAAAGAAACAAGTTCTTTGGAAGTGTATTCACCTCCATTATTTGATCTTAGGATCTTTATTTTTCTTTCTTTAAGATTTTCTACCTGTGCCTTGAATTCTTGAAATTTTGTGAATACTTCATCCTTTGTTTTAAGTAGATACACCCAAGTTTTTATTGAATGATCATCGATGAATGTAACAAGTATAGATGACCTCTAAGAGATTTGGACATAGGCCCACATACATCAGAGTGAATAAGATCCAGAATCTCTTGAGCTCTAGATGTACTGTTTGCAAATGGTTTCTTTGTATTCTTTCCCAAGGCACAACTTTTGCAGACTCCTTCATGCTCTTCTTTAGGATTTGGAATCCCATTTACAATGGAATTTAGGGTTGGTAGAATTTTGTAATGGAGATGGCTGAATATTCTATGCCATAATTCAGATGGGCTTATTTCAATGTGGAGAAATGCTTGATTTTGAGGGGATATGAGTTTGTGTAGTCAGCCTTCTCTAACTCCATTGACTCTAGCTTTTTCAATGCTTGAATCTTTGGCCCAAACTAGTACTTTACCATCAATAAAAGCAATTATATCTCCCTTTTCTTCTAGAGATGAAACATAAATTAGATTTTTGTACAAACCTAGAACATATAATATGTTTTTGATATGAATGTTACCTCCTTCCAACGGAATTGATGTTGATCCAATTCCTTTGATGGGATAGCTTTTGTTGCCACCAAGCTCCATAGAGTATGAAGATTTTCCTTTAGATAAGGTTTTGAGTTGCTTGTGATACTCGGTCATATGTCTTGAAGCTCCATTGTCTATTACCCATATGTTTTCATCTTGGAAAGTTCTGGAGAGAGCTGAGAACAATCCTTCATTTCTTGAATCTTTTGAGTCTTGAGAAGAGAAGAATTTACTCCATACTGATTTAAATTTCTTGATTGGTCCAGCTAAAGATGAGCACATCTATATCAGCTTTTCTATGGCACAGTTGATCTCCTTCATGCCCTCTTTAAACCATAGCTCTGAAACCATGTTGAAGAATCTAGGGCAAATACTAACTTAGTGATGCTTCTTCAATATTATTGATAATGTTTGTGTTGTATTTCTGTTCTATATTCTTATATTCATTATGTTAGTGTGTTCTTCAAACAATTACCAAAATAGAAGATCAACAATAGAACATGTACATGGTATGTTGCCTCCAAGAGAAGGCAAAACCTCTCCTCTTGAGAGTAAAACCCTTGAATCTCTTCTTATAGATATTTAGTGTATGAATACCAAGACATTTGACAAATTTAGGATTACCTTCAATATACATTGTAACTATCCCTTGCACTGTCTGACCTTTGCTTCACAATATTTAGCTTCTACTACACACCTTCAGATTTTTGCCTCCTTATGCATTCGACTTCTTAACACGGTTCTCTGCTTTATGGCTACCACAATTCTTCACTTGACTTTGTGTGGAGATATTCGATATGCTGGTAATGCTGCAACAGACTTGCACCTATGGATCATATGTAAGGCCGAATTTATCGAGAGATAGTCCTTACAGTGAATATTTCTTCATTGTATTAACTGCGTTCAACACTTCCACCAAGAGGTATATTTCACCGAGAGACAGTCCT
>APFE031113241.1:0-27589 GCA_000404065.3 Pinus taeda
TTCCTTCTAGCAGTTGCATGTGCCACATCCGTAGCTCGAACTGAAGTGCTACAAGAGGATAAGATAATGTTTATAGTCCAAATATTATTAAGAGCTAATAATATTCGATTGTTCTAATTTTAGACTGGCAGTCTAAAAATAGACTCTGCCCATATGCTAAAAATAGAGGTCCATCTATTTTTACCAACATGACCAATCATCCATAAATAGCATCCTACAACTCATAGACCATGATCCATATGTCTAAAAATAGACTTTGCGCCAAAAATAGCTTGCGGGACCACTTAGTGAAGGCGACTTCTTTTCACTAAGCTCCATCATCTTGTTGCATTTTCAACATCTTTAAGGATACAAAAAAACAAAATAAATCACCAAGAATCTTTAAGAATACAAAAAAAACAGAATAGATCCAAGAATCCTTAACCTGAAATAACACTCCAATTTTATATAGTTTATATAATTTTAATGTCGGTAAAAATACTAAATTTTTTTATAAATTCAAAAAATATTTTAAATAATAATAAAAAATGAAAAAACACAACCTCTTACCAAAAAATATCACCACATTTTAACCCAAAAACAAAACGTAAAATAGTTAAACTAATTCTTAAACCAAAAAATATCACCACATTTTAGCCAAAAACAAAACGTAAAATAGTTAAACTAATTCTTAAAAATGTTCTTAATATGCACAATAGTACATAGTTATGTAAAAATTAATAAAAATTAGCTTTTTTTTATAATAAAGTATTTATCCTATAAATAATTTGCATTTTCAATTTTTCTCCTAATATTTAAAACAATAATTTAAATAAACTTTAGAAAAACCAACTAATTTATAACCTATAAAATAAGTTCAATTTAAAATAAAATAATAACATACTCCTCAACTAGTGATGTAAAATGGGAAATTCACACCGATAGCGTCTACCGAGGTGGAGGAATTGCCTCGATGGTCAAAAGTGATCGGAATCCAGGGAAAAAGAATTCAAAATTTTTTAGAAGTAGTGTTTGAATCGTGTTTTTATTGGTGGAAATAGATTCAACACCATCAAAAAAGTCTAGAACACCTAAAATTTTGAAATTTAACAACTATAACTTGGATTTTCATATATGAGCTATGATTCACAATACCTAAGTTTAATGATGTGAATTTTGTTTCTTTTTATCTTTATTAAATTTATATAAAATAAATATAATTAAAATTTTCAAAAAGGTGATTTTTTTAATATAATATAGATAAAATTACATTACTATATCCTTCTGGAAAAGGGAAAGAGCCTCTAATTATGCCCACCCCTGTTAATTCTCCTATTTCATCACCCACAAACTTGATTGGTAGTGATTTGGACTACCTTTTAAACAAGAAATCTTTGGAGTTCAGGCCCCTCACCATTCATAAGCGAGGAATCCGAAGATCTCCCCAGATAAGTCCCAATTTTGCAAGTAACATCACGGTTAGGAGGAAAAACAATAGGGGCAATAGACATTTCAGGGGGCGGGGTGAATGAGCAGGTAGAGGTATCAGTAATCTATCTCTTATTGATATCCCCATCATTGATATGACCGAGGAAAGGCCCCTTAGAGCAAGCATGGTCGGAAAGCCTTCTCAATGAATTTCATCATATCAATGAACATCAAAGGTTTGGGGGTAGACCATAAATTTGCGGCCTTAAAGGATTTTTTTTTTCTGTCAGCAAGCCCCAAAATCATTTTAATTCAAGAGACCATGCATGCTTCTTCTGTAACAGTTTCTTATTTCAGGAAGATGTTCCCCCTTTGGCACATTTCTGCTTCGGAAACAAACGGCCTTTCAGGCGGTTTGGCTGTGTTATGGGATCCTAGTTGGATCAAAGCAAAAACATATAGTTGTCTCGCAGGCATCCTCACCTCGGTTCAAATGAGAAAGCATAAATGTCCTATAAATATTTTGAACATATATGCACCCTACAAGAACAGACTATCTTTCTGGGAAACTCTTTTTGCTTCAGAAATATTTGATGTTGAATTTTTACTAATTGCAGGTGACCTTAATATCACTTTAAATATGGACGAAATCTGGGGCATAAACAAGAAAAAGGATCCCATCCCTAACATAATTAAGAATGAGTTTCTAAGCAGGAACTTTGTTGACATCCCCCCTCCCAAACTGCTTCCGACGTGGGAAAATGGTAGGGTGCTTATATTGCCAAGAGAATTGATAGATTTATCCTTCATGCTAGTCTAATTGAAAAATTAGGCATGCCTTTTTCAAAAATCGAGAACATCTTCATTTCTGATCATAGACTGATTATGCTTGGATGGAGGGGAAAGGGGTTTAGAAAAGTTTACTCTTTTAAATTCAATAGGACATGTTTAGAAGACTCGGAGTTTAATGATATCATTTCAAAATCCTGGTCTGAGATGTCATCTCCCGAAGGTTTTCCACTTCTAATGACTTTCAGGGACAAAATGGAGACCATTCAAAAGGTGGTTAAGGAGTGGCAGTACAAAAAAAGACAAGCAAACAGAAAGGAGCTTTGGGAGATTCAAATGGAATTGGATAGCGTCGCGGATTCCATGGCTTCACACATGCTTCCGTTCAAAATTAGATGCCGGATTAAGGAGCTCCAAAAGGAAAAATTGAAAATTTTAGAACAGGAAGAATCTTTCTGGAGGTTAAAGAGCAGAGCAATTTGGTTGAAGGAAGGGGATAGGAATTCAAAATTCTTTCATAATTTCGCCAGCTCCAGATGCAAAAAGAATTCTATATGGAAAATCAGTGATGGGAGAGGAGGGTTTCTATATTCCCAATAGGACATTTCAGATGGGGCGGTGCAATATTTTGAGAACCAGTACAAAAGGTCTGAAGTATGAAAATTACAGGATATTTTGTGGGGTATTGAAGTGTTTCCTCGGATGTTTGATGATGATCTAAATGACCAAATCTTCTAGCCGATATCCGAGGAGGAGTTGCTGAGAACTATGAAATCTTTTAAAAGGGATAAGTGTTCACGTCCTGACGGTTGGACGATAGAATTTTTCATTCACTTTTTTGATCTTATAAAATCAGACCTGTTAAGGATGGTGGAAGGATCCAGGATGTCAGGTAACATCAATAAAAAAACCTCTTCCACTAACATAGCACTCATTCCTAAAAAAGGAGATGCGGAATCCTTCAAGGACTTTAGACCGATCTCGCTTTGTAACATCTCTTTCAAAATTATATCCAAGATCATAGCTGAAAGAATAAAAGGAACCTTTTCAAAATATCTTTCAAAGGATCAACATGCCTTTCTAAAGGGAAGAAATATTCTAGATGCAGTCGCAAGCACACAGGAAGGCCTGTTTGCCATACACTCCAAAAAAAGTGATGCGGTTATTCTCAAGATCGATCTCTGCAAGGCATATGATTGCCTTGATTGGGGCTTCACTAGGTGTTTGCTTGCAAAAATTGGTTTAAGAGCTAGCATGATCAAGTGGATCATGGCCTGCGTTGAAAGGGTGGACTATGCGATCATCATTAAGGGGATTCCATCTCCTTTTTCCGCACGGCCAGAGGCCTCCGCCAAGGATGTCCCCTAGCGCCGCTCTTGTTTACCCTGGCTATGAACTCGCTTAGCCTTCATATCAACAAGGTTGTCATGGAAAACAAATGCCGCCCCCTGAAAATTTGTAGAAACATTTCAATCTCTCACAATTTATTTGTAGATGATATTATTATATTCGAAATGTTTTGCAGGTTCACTTGGATTTGCTTCTATGAAATCCTAAAAAAATTTCAAACGGCTACAGGATTGCAAGTAAATTATGCGAAGTCAACTATTTTCCTCAATGACTCCAATCCGGGATGAAGTTGAATGGCTGGCTAGCCTATTTGGAATCAAAGCGCAATCCATCAGTCTTGGCATCAAATATTTGGGTTTTCAGATAAAAGCAAATGGGTACTCAAAGGCAGATTGGAATTGGATTTCAAACAAATACTATAGGAAGATTTCTGCTTAGGAGTTTAGATGTCTAACTCTGGCGGGAAGAGTGACCCTGGCTCAATCAATACTGAACCAGCTCGATGTTTATTGGGCACATTTATATTTCCTCCCTGCGAATATAATTCAAAATATGAACAAACTCACAGCGAATTTTATTTGGGGCGGTCAAGCGGAGAAAATGAATACCATCTCTCAAAACTGTCCAGTATCTCGCTGCCAAAGAGTATGGGTGGATGGGGTTTGCTCGACATGCGCACTTTGAGGAGGGCTCTCCTATGCAAGTCATTGTGGAGAGCGATCCATGGAGAAGGTTCATGGAGTTCCATTGTACAGAAGAAATATTTGGGTAGGAAGGATTTATCTTTTTGGTTCAGGGAGGGAAGGATCGGCGCCCCATATGGCTCTTCAATTTGGCTCAGCTTTCGTAAGATAAAAAATTATTTTTTGAAGAACTTAATTTGGCGTTTTCAATCTGGCAACAAGATCCTTATTGAGAAAGACCAATTCCTGTGCGGAGCCGAGGAGATCAACATGCCTGTATCGTTATTAAATTTCTTTCATAGAAGGGGACTCTTCTTCTAGGACAGTTTGATTGTGGAATGGAAGGGATCTATTCCACTGTGGAAAGATGCAGGAACTCTGGAAATGCCTGGTCCGATCGCCCTTCAATGGGAACACATCAGGATGTGCCTAAGGAACTGCGGCTTTTTTCGCTCTGCAAAATATGACAGCCTCACCTGGAAAAATTCGATAGGATTGAATAATGTCCGCGTCAAAGATGTATATCTGAATCTAATTGGTCTCAAGCAGCCCTCTCTCAATCCTATCTTCCCTCGCATTTTTTGGAAGGCAGATTGCCCACCCAAAATGTTTTTCTTTTCCTGGCTCTCGTTCCATAATAAGAATCTATCTTGGGAAAACTTAAAGAAGAGGGGATGGCATGGTCCAGTTTTAAGTCCTATTTGCATATCAGAGGAGGAAAACAACGAACATTTATTTTTAGAATGCAAAAGTACCCGACAATTATGGCATGCTCTAGAGAATCATTATGGAATCCAGCACAATATCCACGCTTCAATCATTGAAGCGCTTCTCTGGTGCAGCGAGCAAAAAGAATCATGGAGAACAATTTTCATTATCACTCTGTGGAGTATATGGAAGTGGCGGAATAATTCTATTTTCAATGGCTGCAAATCCCCTTTCTTGTAAATCTTTTTCAATATTGTTTCTCCTTATGAAGCTCTCCCGCAAAAGTCTCTCAACCAAAAAAAGGGTGCCTGCAAAGAACTTTCAATGGATCCTTCAATTTATCCAAGGGCGTACCTCGATGGAGCTGAACAGAGAGGCTCCTGTGGTTGTGGTGTTATAATTATGGTAAATGAAAACAATCAATTCTTCATCCACTGGAATGGCGGGAGAGGCACCAACAACAAAGCTGAGGCGATGGCCCTCGTTGGCCTCCTAAAATTTTGCCTCTTTCTAAACATACAGGATGCCTCAGTTTTTGGAGATTCAAAGGTGATGGTGGATTTCGTCTCTAGGAAAAACCATATTTTCATGCCGCACCTTGTAGGATGGATGGATAGGATCAATTTATATTGGGGGAGCTTGGAAGGTGGCTCCATTCATCATATCGGGAGGAATCTAAATTAGCAGGGTGATTCTCTGTCAAAAGAGGGTCTTCATGCTGCTCCGGGTCCTTGGTTTTTGCAGGTTTCATCTGAAGGGAAACTTTTTCCTATACAGGAATTTTCTCTACCTGATTTGTAGTTTTCGCATGCAATCTCTCAGGTTTTCTCTTTTGCTTTTTATTTCATATGTGGTTCTATTTGTCTTATTCCTTGCGGAAGTCTTCTCCTTTGACAACTTTATGTCCAAAAGATGAAGAAAATCTTGATGGTCGATTTGCATGTGCCTTATGATACCTGTGTAGCTGGATTTAGTCACCTATCTGTCATTCCCCTGGCAGGTGTTGTTTTTGGGATATGATCCAAGTTGTATGATTTCTATGCCCCTGTTTTTGGGTCTTTTTCAGAAATCGGTTGTATATGTACGCTTATTTATATTCCTCATATAATAAAATATCATGCTTTTTCTTCCTGAAAAAATGTTAAAAACTTATGTCATTCCAATAAAACAAATGCAATTAAAAAAGCATATAATATTTCAATCTAAAGTCTGCAGAGATGAGTTGAAATGAATGGCCAAATGACCGCGTCGAAATGGCCAAAATTGACAAACATATACATGTACTAAGCCTTGGTATATCTATACTCTAGTTAAAGTACTTTATATTTGTGGTGTGAATGATTGATATTATGGTAAATAGGTATTCATAGGGTTATTTATTTTAAGCTTTGGTTTTCGATTAATTTGATTTAAAATTTAAAAATATATTATTTTTAATAAAATTAAAAATATTTAATTTATTTATATATTTTAAAAGAGATTATATTTTTTTCAAAATTTATATAAATATAAAAATTAAAATATATGATATTTAAAAAATAAAAATTTAATTTTCATTCCAAGTACGTTAAATTTTCTAAATTTCACCACGGATTTTCATCAAACATCGCTGGGATATGTTCTCTGCTCATAATACAATGTGGACACATGTTCTCTATCTGATTTTTCCTTTGTGGCTTCAATGATACTTTACCGTAGACACTCTCCCATTCCTTAATTTGTGATAAAATTACATGTACACAATTCCAGCACCAAAGTAATAACCTTAACGATGGTTGAAGCTATATCCAAATGACTTTTATTTACTGCTTTAACTATACTCGTGGGCCGGTGGCCGCCTAGGCTCTCGATGGGTAGAAATTTCAATTTCAACTTTGTTTGACAAATTTAATGGTTTCAATGCTGAAACATGGCAAATTGCCTGTCCGGTCAAATTTCATCCTATCCCACCACAAAAATTTAAACTTAAGTAGAGACAGATGCTTATGGTACCAAACTCCTTAATTATCTGACCATGTGCTAAACATATGGATTCTTGAAAACTTTTGATAATCTTGACAATGACGGCACCTAATTTCTTCTTTTTAATCACAATGTCGCCCTATCGCGTCTCTTTAATGAAGTTCAATCCTGCAACAACACGGTCCATACCTTATCAGGAAGTTGTGCCTCTCTTCACCACAAAGGGGCAGGGCAGGGGCAAAGGCACCATGTGATTTTCCGATAGCATATACCCACTGTTTATGCTTCTGGGGATTTCACAACGATGCCCAATCCACTACTGTCTGGATTGAATCTGCTCTTTCTCCCTTATATGCGCACAGATTTCTTCACCCCCATTTCTCTGCTATGCGCTGCTCTGCAACTATCAACCCATGGATCTCATCGTTAAAGTCTTAGCTAATCCCAAGAAAACGTTGTGGCTGTTCCAATCACCGATCTGAATAATGGTGTTATCCAAAAGGATCAAAACCGTGGCCACCTGCTCAATACTAGTAATATGTGCATAAAATCCCTAGGAGACCATCAAGAAATAGTTGCAAATTTCCCTGACAGAGGACAAACACTTCCTGGATCTCGCCCAACCACAATACCTGTGTCTCTACAGCACTCTCCAAACAAATCAGAGAATGGGACGCATCCCAGCACACGTATGTTCTACACTTCCCATCCTTTGGGTTTGTAGGGTCAGTGATTAAGTATGTTATGGGCAGCTGCAGGCGGAACGTCGGGTAGATTAAGTAGATCGAGTGCTCGGCTGCAGGGAAACGCCTCTCAATATGGTCCATTGCACTTACAGGGTTAGTAAAGCATCATATATTGTGATTGGGTTCAAAGTTTTTAAATTCTAATAACTTAGACTTGTAATGTGAAAAAAATTTAGACTCCGCCACAAAAATATACGCCATAGCAAAGTAATATTCTGTAACTAGAGATCCGGGCCAAGCAAGGAGTACAAGAGATCTCGAGAGAGGAATTTAGGGATGGTTAATATAGATCTGAGCCAACCAAGGAGGGCAAAAGAGCCCGAGACACCATCAGTAATCCTTATAGATGAAGGGTGGGCATTGTTTAACGTTCTGGAGATCTAGAACAACTATGGTTCTAAGAAAATTATAGATGGGTGCAAAGGTTTGCCCCTGGCTATAAAGCTCCAAAAGTATGGATGAGTGTCAAGGTTTGCCGTTGGTAATAAACCTCATGCACCCGCAATGAATATCAATTTGTACAATTGCATACTACTTTATTTTTAATGAGAGTCTTCGAGCCATTTTTTGCAGTGGCTCTACCTTTGATTGAGAGCTCTATCAACGCTTGAGATGAAGTTATGATGTTTTGAAGAAATCCATTTTGAATAAATCCGTGTAGATGTGGATTGCTCTATCAACGGTTAAGGTGGAGTTATAATGCTTTGAAAAAATCCTGGGCAGGTGTGGATTGCAAAAATGTTTAATTAGAAACAGATGGACAAACCATTTAGTAGGCAGGGCCATTTAAAAGGTTTTCTAGATCATTGTTCATTTATATACCTAAAGCTTGTGATTGCCATAAGAGGTTCTGTCAAGATTTCTAGTCAGTTTCAACTCTCTCCGGTTGTAGAGTGTGCCAGAAACTGAATTTTCCCCATGTGAGCGCTTAAAAATGTCAAGTATTTCCGATCTACTTGATTGAACAGATTCTGATTTAGGGGAAAGTCCTTCATTGCGTATGGAACTCAATGTGCAAAGCAGTGTTTGGGGTCTGAGGGGTCTCATAAATCTGAGGGAGCTCGCTGTAACTTTGAACTTGGGTGAAATAAGGTCAGAAATTGAAGGGGCACAATGGAATCCTAGTTGGAGGACAGACATTTGTGGTTGTATACACTGTATTCCCAGGATAGGCAGACCACAAAGAAGCTACAAATTTCATGATCAGCAGGTCAGATTGCACTTGCAAATTCGAGCATCTTAAAATTGTAACATTTTACAACTGTTGGCATCTAAAAGCAGCTCTCATTGTTGGAGAGGTTGCTATATTTAAAGTTACTGAGGTTGCAAGCCCTCTCTCTGTTGGAGAGGTTGCTATATTTGAAGTTACTGAAGTTGCAAGCCCTCTCTCTGTTGGAAAGGTTTACATACTTAAAGTTTCTAAAGTTGCAAGCCAGTAATGATTTCAGGGAATAGGTTGCCATCCAATTTGAACATATTATTTGGCCAAGTAGATGGGTGACAAAGCATAAATTGAGAAGATGGTGAGATGAAAATCTTACTTGAAAACTTAAGAATGGCAAGTACATGCATGGTTTATCTACTCAAAGTCTCACGAAGTTTTGTCCTAAATGTGATGGTGATTAAACCAACGCCACAGGGCCTGAAATTTCTATCAGAAATTAGGGATTCAGTGAAACAAGAACTATAAAATATACTAGTGTTCTTTGCTCATTGAGATAGTGGGAGTATTTTTTGTGTAAGGGATGCCTCCTGTGAAGACTAGATGCAGACTTTCTCTCTTGCTTCTTTGTTCCTTTCGCAAATTCTTTGTACTACTGCAGTGATGTACTATATTTGCCATTGCAGTATTTATACAGTTATAGATTTATCCAAAATATTTAGCATTCTAAGTGTTCAGTTTATTTTTCAGACTCTACTTCTTTTATTTATTTATAAATTTGGAGTGCTCTTTCAGTACATTTCATACTTTAATTACTGTATCATTAACAAGAAGCCCAGTGGAATGGCTCTCCGGTGGAAATACCATTTCCGCTGGGATTTCATTTTTTTCGTTGAAAAGGAGGGAAGATTTATTAATTAAGTTCCTTTTCCAATGGAGATTGAAAAATATTTATTAAAAACACCCTGTAGAATGTTTGAATGGCATGAAGCCAAAATTTGTGATGTTTATCCAATGGAATCGCATTTCTTCTCATGTAGAACAAAAGTCCAAATTTGTAATTTTTTCTTAATGTAATTCCATTTATTCTGATATGTCATTACTTTGGTTTAAGAGAGATGTCAAGTTTAATAATTTTTTCCTGTATTGAAATAGAAATTGAAAATATTTATCATGAGGACCTCTAATTCATGGACGTCGTGTAAACAACTGGAGCTTCTCACAATATAAGAGCCATCTACCAAAAATTAAAGATGTGATGTACCTCAACATTATCTAGATTATCATCCCAAAGTTCTAAAACAGAAAATATCTTCCATGTGTTGGCATTGTTTTTTTTACAGGGCAAGCCCAAGAGATAGTGTAAATTTCAATCTTACTCTTCATACATCAGATATAACAAACCTGCTTCCCATCTTAGACCTGGCCTTGATTTCAAAGCACATATGATATCTAATTCAAGGTTTATATCCTCTCCATTTCCTATTTCCACTAGAAAACTAATTCCTCTTATACAAAGAGGGTTTTCTTTCTCGTAACGGTGTTGTTTAAGATAATTGTAACACTACTGAATTTCATTTTCTCAACTAAAATTATACAGGTTTTATGTTCTTCGATCCTTTTATTTCCATGGAATTCAATCTAAACTGGGAAAATTAAATTCCTCTGGGATAAAAGAATAATTGAGTAATGTAATTTTAAGTTTATTCCGAAAAACCTTAGTGTACATGTGTTATGACAACATATAACATATATATGATAAGATGAGAGTTAACAGCAATACAAGTTATACTGGTTGGGTGGCAATGCAACAACATGTCTGTTGAAATCATAGCAGTATGGGGATTATTGTGGTTTGCAAAGTTATTAGAGGTTTAGATTATTAATTAATTAATGATATAAATGGATCTTCCTCCTTTTTGTATTTTTATCGGATGGGTTGGTTCAATCCTATTGAACATTCCAAACAATCATTTTAGAAAGCAACACCATGACAGATACTATGTCAAAGAAAAGACTGAATGATATATTTTTGTCTTCTGGAACACAACAACATCATTGCTGAGACCCATCGTTCTCCGTTGGAGCTGAACTTGCCTATTTGCTTTTGGATGGACTTAGTTTTTTCTGTATATTATCTGAGAAACTGTTTACATCGTTTTTGGTTTTTGTTTTATATATGGGACATATCCTATGTTGGCACAACACATCTATATTTTGGTTTCTGTTTTAATATGTACATTCCAGATTTGAACTCAGGCCAAATAGGCAATATCTGGAAAATATGTTTGTTTCTACATACTATAGAGCTTTTTGGTATACATGATGTATCATCAAAATTGGTGACATGTACTGGCTTAATTTAATACAAACCAGTATGTTTTTACTTCTGAAAAAGAGGATGAGAGTTATGAATGACCAGAAAATTTTCTGAACATTATTCGGTAAGATTTAGAGGATGAGAGTTATGAATGACCAGAAAATTTTCTGAACATTATTCGGTAAGATTTAGAGGATGAGAGTTATGAATGACCAGAGGAAGGAAAATTTTCTGATCGTTATTCGGTAAGATTTATAAGTTAATAAAATTAAGATTTATAAGGTAATCATTTAACAAAATTACAGCAACCTGAGAAATTAGGAATGAGATAAAAATAAACTTTAGTTTTTAAATATTATTTAAAATTTCTAAAGAATAAATCAAAATTAAAACATATTAACCGTGAAACTTAACTAATAAATATCAAACTAACATTGTAGTTCTCTGGACATTTCAATCTCCGAACAATGGGAGAATAAATTAAATAGAATCTTAAAAAGTAATACATCAAACAATTTTTGTTATCCTCCAAATTAGTCTTTGCTTTATTGAATCTAACCAAACTTGCCCGAATCTTTGACTTTATAAGTTTGACCAAACGTCCTTGATCCTGCCTAGTCAGTTACTCATAATATGACCTGCACATATATAAGCCAATGGTGCTAATAAATTACAATGAGCTTGTTAAGTAGATGTCCTGTAGCACTGCCACTTGGCACGACTCCTTATCAGGGCAGTTTAGTTGATGTTGTGGCAGCGCAAAGACTTTACAGTGCTGACTTGTAATCTGTAATGCGATATCACAAAGAAATTACAGGGAAAGTTGTGGTGAGACTTAATTTAGTTCTGAAAATTTTCATAACTATGTTATAAACTTTAAATTTATAACATATATATAATTTAGAAATCTAATAACAATCTACAAAATTTATTTTAAAATTGTAAATACAAATAAAAATGTTTTAAAATAAATTAAATAATAATAAAATTTATTAGAAGTGGGGAATTGCAATTTTAGGGTTATAGGTTTTGTAATGCTAGACTTTATTAGGGTTGTTTTCTATAGTAGACTTGTCAGCCTCACACTTAGGCTCACCCCACACATTAGCCTTGTGGTGGAATGGGTGGATTACTCCCATGACCTGCTGGAAGCACTCAAATCTCGATGTCCCCAACACTTGGACCCTTATGGTAGTCATCCACATCTCTAATGGTCGCCTTCGTCGCATCAACCTTGTCAATCCTCCTTGACCCCCTGGCCCCCTCCCCCGCCTCACCCCGACAACATCTCCTAATTCTCCATAGTCGAACACTTGGTTGCGACTTGTCACATCTAAGAATGGGCATCCCAATTGCTTTTCCCCTCACCCCTCTCTCAAATATGTCCTCCCTCCTCTCGCTTTCTTAGTATCGACCTTGAAGTTTTACTCTGCCCTTGCTCCCTGTTGGAAATTGGCCCTATTTTACCCACTGCTACCTCCTCAAACTTGTACCTAGTTTTCCTCCCTTATCACTCTCCTGACCCTGCTTGCCTTGGTTTCCTAAGCAATATTTTGATGTTGGAGATATTTAGCAGAATTGGATTCCCCTCTAGACCTAATCCCCATTGTAGCTCCAATTGACAATAAAACACGGAAACAAAGTTGGAAATGCATAAAACAGAAAGTGGGGAGAACCTAACTTGTTTCTAGGAAAGAACATTAAGTTAAATGACATTCACATGATGGAGGGTTTTACAATTGTTGGTAGGTTTGATAGCAAATATATTTCCATGGGCGTTCTCAGGAAATGCACAAAGACAAATTTCTCTTCTCTCTTAGAATACTCCACTCACTGCTTGATAATGGCTAAAGGATGGATGGGTTGGATTGTTGACTCTGTAGAGGATGTGGGAAAGGTCCTTCAAGGCCGCTAGTCAAGGGGCTCACAGGCACTATTTATGAAAAATGGACCATTACTTTCAATGCCCACTATTGAAATGAACATGAAACTGTGCAATCACTTCTATGATATTCTACTAAATTGTCTTTTTCAGGATGGATTCTAATACCTTATTGGTGACCTCCACCTATCCATTGATTTGTGGATGGTAAGGAGTGGACATTGGGTGTTTGATCTTGAACTGTTCAATGATGGACTTAATAAGTCGAGAAGTGAATTGGGTTCCCTAGTCTATAATAATTTTTTGCGGAATGCCATAATGGACAAAGATCTCTTCATATAAAAAATCAACCACTGCTTGTTTTGTTTCTTTTGAGAAGGCATTTGCTTCAACCCACTTAATTACATAGTCTATGCATACCAAAATGTACATCGTTTGTCTTGATGGTGGGTTTATGGGTCCTATAAAATCAAGGGCCCATTTCTTAAAAGGTTCTATCATAACCTTGGGTTGCAATGCAATCTCATCTGTTTATATAGGTCTTTCCATCCATTGACACTTATTGCAATTGTGGACATACCTCTCAGCATCCCTAAAAATAGTGGGTCAATAGTATCCCAGTTGAAAAACCCTATTTGCAGTTATTTGGTCTGTAAAGTGTCCCCCACATGGTTTGTCATGACATGCCTTAAGGATGTCAAATATATCATCTTCTCACACACAACATCAGATCAAAAAAACTGGCCTTGTGCGGAAAAAGTACCCCTGAACCCAAGAATACATGACATTGTGTCGAACAACTTTTTGATGTTCTCTTCGTGATAAATGTTGTGGAAGATTTTCGGTAGGAAAATAATTAGCAATATTTGCAAACCAAGGTGTATTAGTAGATAACGTGGGCAAATGCTCATCACAAAAGGCATCTTCCATTGGGACAAATTTCTCCTTGTATTCAACCTAGAGAGAAAATTAACTACGTCGTTGTCTTTTCTAGGTTTATCAAGAATAATGATATTGAACTCTTAGAAAAGAAGAAGCCACTTGGTTACCTTACCATTAGCCATAGGTTTCTTCATAAGATAACGTATGGTAGAGTGATTAGTGTGTACAAATACTAGCTATTCGATGATATAATGACAACATTTGTTAATGGTATGCACAACATCAAGAAATTATTTTTTCAGAAACGATACAATTATATTTAGTCAAGGTAAGGTTTTTACTACAATAATAGATGGCATAAGGTTGTTGTTCCTCCTTATCCAACACAACTCCAATTGTTGTATCAAAAACATTAGCAAATATATGGAAGGAAAGGGACCATTAGGTCCCCACAAAATAGGGGTTGTAGAAAATTTATCCTTTAAAGCTTCAAAAGCTACTTGACATTTATCAATCTAGCATAATTTTGCATGTTTGCTTAATAAAAAAAATGGGGGTAATGATACCTTAGTAAAGTTTTCTAGAAACCTATGGTAGTACCCAGTGTATCCTAAGAAATTGCGGACATCTTTATGAGAAGTTGGAGCTAGGATATTACAAATAACCGTTTTATCCCTTCAAAAGACACCTAATGTTTTAACATGATGCCCCCAGTAAGAAGCATTTGGGAATTTTCACTAATGAGAGCAAGGTTAGTTTCCTTGCATTAGACTAAAATCTTTTCAAGGTTGCTTACAACCTCCTCAAAGGTATTTCCATATACGATGAAATCATCCATATATATTTCAACACAATCATTGGTAAGGTCGGTAAATATGCCAAGAGAAACCCTTTGAAATGTGGCAGGAGCTTTACATAAGCCAAATGGAGGAACTCGGTAAGCATATGTCGCACAAAGGCATGTAAATGTTATTTCTTGGTCTTCAGGGAGCACCTAGATCTGGTTAGAGCTACTTAATCTATAAAGAAAAGAGAAAAGTTTCTTCCAAACCAAGGTATTGGGGAGATGGTCAATGAATGGTAAAATGAAATAGTCCTTCAAGGTAGCCTTCTTTAACTCTTGATAATATACACATACTTGCGATTTACCATTCTTCTTAGGCAAAATAACAAGAGGTGAAAACCATTGACTATTAGAAATAGGGTAGATGAAACCTGCACTAAGTAATTTTTGGAGTTCTTCTTTAACCACATCCTTCATAGTAGAATTCATCCTTTACTCGGGTTGTCAGATAGTTCGGGAATCCTCCATAATGTAAATGTGGTGGGAACATAAATTTAGATAGTCTCCTTTCATATTAGTATAATCCCATGCAAAAGTGTTGTTATGTTTTTGAACATTTCAATAAGATGCTCTTGATGAACAGGTTTTAATCCACTATTAATGCTTAAGGTTTTCTGATGATAAATTTCAATAAGAAGGGAATGTTCATTGGAGACAATAGCCAAATGTGCCATGTTATCCCTTGCTAAATTAGCTTAGCAGGTGAATAGTGGTCTTGAGAGTGCATTTTAAGGAGATGTGCAAGAGGTAAGGGGCCAGGTATGTGAGGTTGAGTCATAAAGGTGCAAATCACATCATCTTCAATGTTTTCCTTAATAATTGAGGCTTGGTAAAGAGTAAGGACAGGTTGTAGTTTCCCTTCATCATTGATATCGGGCTAGAGGGGAGTTTCATAATCCAGAGTGTTTTTGGTAGGGGGATAAAGAGTCAACTTCTTGGTTGAGTTACCATGAGAAATGGTCGTATCCTTGAATCAGTCGCTGATGTATGCATCAAATGTATTCAACCATGGCCTTCCCAGCATCAAAGGATATTCCCAAAGATTTCTTAGGTTTTATAATCATAAAGTCATCAGGGTATTCCCATGAATCAATAGAGATGAATATATCTTCAAGGACAACTCTTGGCTTTATAATGGACTGATCAACCAATTGTCGAAGCACTATTTGAGTTTCTCATAGTGTTGAGCTTGGAGTTTTTCCATAGTTACTTTTTTGTGACATTAATAATTGCTCCGAAATCTATCGAAGTATTAGGCATGGGAACATTGTTAATATTAATGCTCACGACTGGACTTCCATGGTCCATATATTTAGCTGTGAAAATTTTCCAAAACATTAGGCCACCCAATTTTGATATGAAGAAAAATACTCAAAAGAATTAGGTGTTGAACCAAATGATCGAGGCATTAGGGTTTTTTTGATCTACAAAATAGATCTGGTTGGTATCTTCATTAACTTCCTAAAAGATTTCCTTAATCCTTACCAAGGAAGGAAAATCTTGAGTGGCATGTTTTTGTTAACAATTTTTATATATCTCGACACCATTTAAAGGACATTCCCGAAGGGGGTGTTTCTTCCAACATTTGGAGCAAAATATAGCTAAGGCACTTAGCTTCTTCCTTGTACATTTTCACTTGTTGGGTGTCTAATTGGGAGCTAAGTGTACTACAAATGTTAGTCTTAAAGTTTTTTAATAAGTTCCCTAGCTCAACTTTAGTTACCCCTGTTCTATTTGATCTACTAATTCTAGATATTGTATCTCAAGAATTATTCATGTATTCACAACTCTCTCTAGAATATCAATTACACAAATAAAAAATCTTGCATATGTTAATTAATAAGGAAATATCTCCTACCCCCATGAGATTTAATGTATCGATACAATCCTCTCATATTCGTTTAAGGAAGATGATACATAGTGTTTCATGATCTAAAATATTTTTTTTTGTCCTTTGTAAATTATATTGAAACCTTTCTACATAATCCTCTAGACTTTCATCGTCTTCTTGGGACATTTTGAAGATCTCTTCTACAATAGTATTGATTTTTCTTCAAAAATTTCTTCTTCATCTCATCCCAACTTCGGATGGAGTTTCCCCCGAGTCCCATAAACCAATGGAGAGCTGCATCTTTTAAGGTAGAATGAAATAATTTCAATTTTTGTGCATTCTTAGAGTAGTCATAGCTGCAACAAAGGACATCAAACTCAAATAAAAAGGTATCTAGATCTTCCTTTACGTGGCCATGAAAGTTTGGAAGGGCTGAGAAGGGAATGTTCTTCACTTGAAATAATCCATCATGCTCTTGGACATGGAATTCGAAGGTAACATGTTCCTTTTTGCTTAGGTCTAGTAACTTCTTTATTCCTATTACTTTCTTCTATGAATGTTTAGGTTTTTGAGTTCTATTGGAACCCTTAAAACTTTCTAGTTCCTCGTCTGATAGAGTTCCTCCTTTATTTGATAGTGGTTCTTCTTTAGGAGGTTTCCCTACTACATTATGTTGAACGTTTATGGCCTCCAAAGGATCTTTCTTTCCTTTCTCACCTGCTAGAATGTTACTTTGGGTGGCTCCTACTACAACATGTGATTTTTAAAAGACTATTTCTTTTTTCTACCTATGGTGTTTTAATGCATCTATCATGTCCTAATGCATAAGACGATAAGCTCATAGGTTATTGGAAGGGGTAACAATCCCTTTGGTTGCTTCTATCCCTGGTATCCTTTATCTTATTTACGTGAGGATTCTTGATTCTTTTGAGTGCCTCCCCAACGGTGATGCCAAAAATGATGGTGTATTTATATGTTTCATATTTTAATGGGGATTTAAGCTACACAGTACATTTAATTTTTCAAACCGAGGTAGGTAAGCCTATGGGGCACTTTTTGCAGTAACATAGGGGGAAAGACCCTCATGTTGTTCTTAATGACCTAAGTAAGAAAACCCATTGGGAAACAAATTGGGATGGGAGAGTTAGCTTAAAGATATCCCACTACTCGGTTAAATGACAACTCATGCATGGAGGTTTCATTTAAGGTGATTAACTCAGTGTCACCAGGTGAACTCAAATCCAAGAAATTCTACAACAACTTATTTTGCAGCATCTACTTTAGAGTAGGCTGACATATCCCCCAATCAACTCAAAAATAGCTACTAATCAATGAACTTGAAATGAAAATGAAACCACACAATCACTTCTATGATATTCTACTAAACCAAATGAAAATCATTTAAATGTAAAAGCATTCATATGCATAAAAAGATATATAAACAATCTTAATCCTACTGGAAAAAACAAATATAAGCTAAGTTAGAAGATAACCACACCTTGAGTGGGCCTATGCTCAAGGCCAGCCTGTACCTTAACATTGTTAAGCTGTCAACATAGGCTTATATTGAATCGCAAACTTGTCCACAACAACACATTAAAACATAGTCATGAAACTTAATATAAATTCACATTCATAACTTTAAGTCTCAATTTTAATATTAAAAACAATGATTACAAAGTTCTCAAACTAACTAATACTATGTGCTACAAGGCGCTCACACATATATATGAACTACGAGAGTCTAAATTCGAATTTGAATAACAAATTGAATCCACTTGGTGGACCGAATATAAATGAAAATAACAATTTGATAACAATAAAACAAAAGACAACAACATATTCCAATTTCATGTTTAACATGAAGACTATATGTGGCCACATACCCTACACATTCAGTCAACATAAGTATCATGATTCATGCCCTTTGCTCAACCTAAACCGTGTATGTTGTCCACTTTTGAGATGCCAAAATATAGTCGATATTGGGGAAATACCACACGCACAGGGTATCAGCTTCCCCAATGATTTATCATGGCCCATATTGTTGGATTGAATATGCTTCTCTGCAAACTGGCTCATTGGCCCATGATGCTTGGTGCTACTGTGCATCTTTTACCAGTCTAACTGTCTTTGCAAGATTGATCCCTGTGGTTGCAAAGTGATCGACGTTCCTTTCCAGGTCCGGTTATAAAAAAATAGTATACTCCATGTTTTTTGATGTGGCAACAAAAGTCCTTGGTTCTTGATCAAAGGAACAAAGTTCTTTGTCCTCCGACTAGAATGATTTCCTTGATGCTTGGCCAAAATTGACATTGTTGTTGATAGCCAACTTGGTAACTTAGGAAAACCTTTTAACATTATAGTTATTCCACCATTTTCTTGTATACACACCAAAATTTAATCATAAACATATAGGTATATACCGAGTGACTTGACACCTACACTTTGATACTTCTTCAACATCCCATTCTAACTATAACAAGAAAATAAAGAACTTAACAAGCATATATATATATATATATATATATATATACTTGTGAGTGTAAGAGAAATAAAGAGGGTATATAATGATCAAAAGTCAGAAAAAAAGAGGTAAATTGCGAAAAAAGGGATAGTTTAATGAAAAAAAAGAGTGTCAATCCAGTGACTCATCATCTCCCCTAACCAATTTGGTTGCATGTCCTCATGTGAATCATTATGCCTCGGGGATTCTAGGATGTAAGCCACCCTAATTGTAAGCAGGGTGTCCAAAGCCTCCCAAATTATAATATCTTAGAGTCTTTTCCACCTCTGTGTAGTTTGACCTCTCCTCCTACTCATCTGATTAAACGAGAAGTCTTTAAAATCTTGTAGGGCACCAAAGAAAGGGATAGTGAAAACGAAGTCCCACCCACATAGGCCACGCTTAAATAAAGAATAAGTGTAAAACATTGCTCTATTGAGAGCAAGACCAAAGTAGGGATACCCCATGGGATGTATATCTTGCAGAAATGGTGGCGAAATGGTGGCAACCCTTCTCAAATGTCATGTGCAACTAGGAGAGCTTTTAATCAATAGGTCTTGGCTAGTTCATGATATTTCCTAACAACATAACATTGATTGTGTCAAATAGTGATTGAGTCACTTATATCCTCTCTCGGCCTCAGTAAATCATTAACAATTAGTCGAGTAAGTAGATAGTACTCCTCCCTAACCATTAGCTTGACTTCGGTGTTTATATGGGCATACAAGTCAAATTCCTTCTTCCATTTTACCAATTTGGTTATATAAGACATAAAGTCCCTTAGTTGTAGATCCCCAACAAAGGGATTAGGATTCCACTAGGAGTTATCTTGTAAAGCAAAATAAAAAAAAAGTAAATTTAACAAAGTAAATTTTGTTATGTTGTGTATGACTTATGATGGACTTCAATAAAGGTTAGTGGTTGATCAATTTCATATGGATGATCAACCCTACGCTAACTAAGTCAGAAATAAATCCATTGATCATGGAAGTAAATGGGGTATACCCTAGAAAGGTACCTGATAAGTAGAAGCTTGCATTCCTAATTCACACATTGCCTTATTAAGCTTTTGTTCCTTTTGATAAATATCCTTCCACTTCATGATCTAACTTTTCCATTTCTTCCTTTGTCATGTACATATAAAGCCACCTATGCCTCATTTTTTCAATGACTTGTCGGTGACTCTCCTTATTGATAATGCCTAAATCAGAGAGGTCATCTTTAGTTTTCCACCGAGGCATATCTGAATTCAACTGTAGGAATGCATCAATGTTGTAAGATTATCATCTAAAATGATATTAATAATTTGCTAAGCCTCCTTTGTGCAACCCTCTGAAAATGCTTTGGCCCTAGATTCATGGTTTTATTCATGATCAATAGTGTCAAGTAGGGTACTAATATTATAAGTTTTGTCTTATTCCAATGCAATCTACCCCTAAGTTTCTCATTCTATAAAATTAACTTCTTTTTTTCTTTAGGAGGGTCTAATAAATAGGGCTACAAAATTGAGAAAATCTTGGAGGAAAAACTTTACCTCCACTTCACTTCACTTTCCCCAACTTGAATTAATTGGCCCTGATTGTGAAAGTTGATGGTAATTCTTCTACAACATTCTCTACAACATCCTTTTCCTATAGTGCTGACATTGGCTTCGTAGCTTCACCACTCATGAAATTGTCAAACCCCTCTGTCGTGACTTCTAGTGCACTATAAGCTGGCCCATCTGGTGGTATGGTGCTTAGTTATTCAACGAAATCCAAGGCTTCAGAGTTATTTGTTGCCTCCTTACCTCTCTAGCACACAAAGTTTCTCAACTCCTAGTTGGGTATTGACGACTTGATGTAGAAGGAGCTTCTAGATTTAATTAATTTCTACATGCCAGAACCCTTACACTAGGTTTTCTTTGAACTCCCAAAATAAAGGTATCTCAGGGTATGTCCAAGAAGTGTAATTCAACATCAATTAACATTTTAATTAACCCCTAGTGACATAGTCCATCCTCGCATTTTTTTGTTTTTCTGTCTCACCGGTGCCACCATTTTGGTTAAACACTTCAGCGAATAGTATGGCATGTTCAAAGGCTTATGCCCTGCCAAGTACATGACAATCTTGACATGGTAGTGGTACACCATATTGTATCAACCTTCATAGGTCACCAATTTTTGAACTACAAACACCATGTCCTACCATAGAGGAAGGGGGGCCTCGTGACAGATACCCTTCCTTAGGTCTAGTAATGACGATGATTCCTACAAGAAAGGGCACCAACATTCACTGGAAATTTTGAATTCTTAGACTATGGCTCGCCTTCTCATGAAATCTTTGTAACACCCACAATCATTTCCTCATTTACCATTATTGTGAGCTGCAAAAATAGAGCCCAAGTCCCATTAAAACATTTGTGTGAATTTGAGAGTAATGGTTGTATCGTGCCCTTGAAAGGATGTAAGAAACTCAACCCATTCAACCTTTACAAATACTGAGTTGATAATAGCGACTTACAAGGTGTGTCAGTACTCGTGATAAGGTAGTTGTCCATACTAATTAAGATAGTCATCCATACCAATCCATGTCCTATTCCTTCTAGAAAACCATACCAAGAAGCCTAAGTGCCTCTTACCACTATAAACGTACCATAATGTTATGCCCCTTCAAATATTGGTATCCATTGTTCCCATGCTAGCTGTTCTTTTCTATAGATAACCAAAAATAACTTGACATATATCATGCAATTCACCAATTTTAACATGTTCATTCGCTATATCATGTGCATAAAATTGAATATATGTTTTCAACAAAGTAGTGACCTAAGCCAATGAAGACAGACAAGAGGCTAAAGTTACCTAACATAAATTTATGGAGAACAATCTACATAGTATCTTGACATCAATTTAGGGAGGATGCTTTCCCTGGCAACTAGATGTGCAATGCACTTTCCAAAGACCACAACCATAATTGTAAATGCAACTTATATTATACATGGGTGATTCATTGTCACATATATCGTGTAATATATATTATGATTTCCCCTACATTTGTTCTTTATTTGCCTTTAGTTTTTAGCTATGGTGGGTTTTGGCAATGGAATCACAACCAACATCGTCGACACCACTATTAGTATAGTCATCCAAAAGATGAAGGGTATCATTAAGATGAAGGAAAATATTCATCATCTTCATATTGAATTAGCCTGTATGGGGCTCTTTTTACGCCTTATTGAAATCCAATTCCAAGAGCAACATATAATTCTCCTAGTGCCCATCCAAAAATGTTTGGAAAGAATTCACCATGCGCTTGGAGAGGCTAATGACTTCATCATTTGTGCCAAGCCACAACCATGGTGTCTCAGCGATTGTTCCCTCTACAACCCCAAGTTGTCCACCCAAATTAAAGATTGGAAGATAGGATTTGATCGACGCTTTGAAGAACTTGAAAGGGTATTTTGAATATCATCCAATACTTAACAGTCTCGTGTCCAACTTTATGCCTTGACTACCTCAGTGAAAAGTGTTTCTTCACCCTGTTATAGACTCTTGCTTCATATAGTTGACCGCTGAATCTGTTCAAATGCACTTGTAGATATGGCTTGTTGAAGCTCATCTAGAATCTCATATGTTTGGTGTTGAAGGCATGGGAGGAGTTAGAAAGACGGCGATACTTAAACTAGTCTACAAATTACAAATATATGAGTGGTATTTTTGATGTGATAATTTGATTGATTGTTTCCTAGTAGTATTAGATTGAAAATTTGCAGGCCTCCATTGTTGAGATGTTGAAGTTGGACAGAAGTACCGACAATGATAAAAGGAATATGGAATTGTTTGAAGCGCTTGGCGAGAATATTTTTTCTCTGATAAGAGTCTCCATTAGTTATTCCATCTTCTAATTACCTTTTTTTTTCCTCTTTCAAAATCAAAATTTTCCTTCATTTATACTTTTGTCTTTTGAAGATCGAGTACAATATTGATTAATTTGTAGGAAAAGCTTAAAATTAAATTCATTCTCCATAGTCTATCTATTTGTCAGCTTGGTTATAGAAATATAACTTTGAGAATGACATTTATTTATCCAAAGAAAATATTCTTGGGTGTTTATAGGAAGATTTGTTCGAAAATTTAGAAGATGTAATTAGGATTTCATAGAATTTATGTAAATGTGGTACTAAAAATAACACCATTGTTATGAATGCATGTGATATTTCTTATTCTACACCTTTCATCTTTGTATTAGTAGAGTTCACTTCCCAAGTTGTTGTAAACAAAATAATCAAATGACAAAGTGGAATTTGATATTGATTTAAATCTTTTTCAAATCACCATTTAGATTTGCTTCATGACACTCTATCATTGTCAAGTCGGCTACTAATCTTTTATTAATCTTGTTCTTGAATACTTTGGCAATAATGCCATTTCACAATATTCCTAAATTTTATGTGGTGAATACATTTAGATACATGAAGAGTGCCCATTGTTCCACAATAACACAAATGTGTGATGGTTTGTTTCCTCATAGTATCTCTCAAATCTTCCTTGATTAAGTTGGTGGGCAAATGTCTCCTGAGTCTAGATGCTTGCCTTCAAATAAGGTTAAAGTATCCTACATAATAATGTGTTTTCTTGACTCAGAATCCATCCATCTAAGAAAAAGTGGATGCCTAGATGCATCAATCCTTAAGGTACTAGATTCATTCTCCAAACAATTGGTCTTTAAATATATTGTTTTTTGCTTGTGAATCACTCTCTTGCTTTTCAAAATTTATAATAAGGTATTTGAATGAGAAACAATTATATCCCTTTGACACACTTACAACTTTAAAGAGAATACTCACAAATTTATACCTAAGGAGATTGTTAAAAATGCTATGGAGTGGAGAATTTCTTGCAAGATCAAGGATGCAATGATTTACTAGCTATTTAACTTATCAACTCAAACAAATAGAAATCCAATACACATGCACATACTTTTAATTTCCTTTCATGGTCATATATTAAATAAATTGTAGCACACTTTGTTAATAGTGACGTTAATCTCAACTTTATTCATAGGGTTTTGTGCTAGTGAAAGTTTGCATAGTTTATTTGCACAACTTGAAACCATAAATAAAAATTGAAAGTTGGTTCATCTCCTTTCATGATACAAATAATCAAACTTATTTCTTTCTCAAAATAAAGTTCAAGTGCCTAACGCTGGAAATTGTCTCAAATCATTGGCTCCATGTCGTGTGCAATTACTTCATTTGATTTTGTCTCATCTAACTACTAGGTTTTGAATGTGTTGGGTTTTTGAGATTGCATTTATCTTCTTATTGTGGAATCCCTTCCTTTTTATTTCTTACTTATGCCTAGGAAATCAAATAGTATTCCATATTGGTTTGTCAATTAATCTTTTTAATGATTTTTGCTCCCAATACATATGTGTATCAAGATCATATTCTTTAAAACATGTTCAAAAAAGGGTTGACCAGGATCCTACAATTGAAAATATTGTTTCCATTGCAAAAGGATAATGTTTCATAGGAGAAACAATGGATCATACAAAGTTGATAGATGTCAAATATATATTCTCTGTTCACTCCTAAATTCAATCCTCCCACACTCATCAACAAAAACATATATTAGTAAAACTCTTCATAAATTCAAGATATTAGTTCGAAAAAAAGTTTGTTCTCTTAGTCCCTCAGATCCTATTCCTAAAATTGAATAGCATTTGACAAGGCAATAAATGATGTATTTGACAAGTTCAACAAGATGTGTGTTCTAATTCCCTGCAAGATGACCATCAACGGGCAAGAAACAACAAACTTGTTCTCTATATAGGTTGGGTGCACTTTAGGATACCAAGGAGCATCATTTTAGATAGGGACACAAAATTTCTCAGTGCATTTTGGACTACATTGTGGGAGAATATGGTCAAAAAATTGAAGAGGTATACAAGATTCCACCACAAACAGGTGGGCAAGCAGAAGTAGTCAAAAGGAATTTGGTACAAATTTTGAGGGGTTATGATAAGAAGTATCCAAAAACATGGGATAATCTCCATTTGAAACTTGTTTTGGATATTTGCCACCTTCACCTTTGGATATTGCACATGGGTAGTAAGGAGGGGTGAGGGAGGATCACACTAGTGGTATCTTAAGGGTGGAAAATTTGTTGAGAATATCAAGATGATATAGGTATAAGCACATGAGGCACTATATATGCCATAGGAAAAATACAAGTCTATGCCTGATGAACATTGAATAGATAAGTCATTCAAGGTAGGACACAGAGTATGGTTATAGTTGATCAAGAAGAGGTTATGTAGATATATATTATAAAAGAGTTTTAAAAGACAAGGGTGAGAACACTGAGATTTTGAGTGAAGGGTTGAATGTGATTTATTTCTTTTAATTATTTTTACTACTAATAACATTGTGCGTGTGTATGTGTTTTGCCTACTACTTCGTAGGAGAGCAACGAGAATCACCATATTGCTATCTTGATCAATATATTATTTCCTATTCATTAGCAATACTAATACATATGATATTGATGCAGGAGCATCAAGACCATCCTCATTTGTAAATATGGAATAAAGAGGGGGTGTGATAATTTTAAACATTTTGTTGTTTTAGAAATTGAAGTTATGTAAATATTCTTTTATTTAGAAAAAAGAATATGAGAGAATAGTTAGGAAAAAGGATTGGGATAGGATTTCTATGTTTTTTCAGTTAAAATTAGGAAAAAAAATAGGGAATAAAGCTTCAAGCTTTAAATCATCGTGTAAAAAGGGAAAAATCCTGCTTTTTCTAGGAGATAAGGTCTGATCTATTCCTTATGTATGTATCCGTTATTATTATAAATAAAGAGGCAGCTGAGCTCTCAGGGGAGAGAGGGAGGCGATGCCAGAAGTATGATTATGGGAATCCTCTGGCATTTCTAGCAATGGTTTCTGATAAAATGTTTGTATAATCTCGTATCATGGAATTGATAGCGTGGAGGCGTTGACTGTTCTCACGTTAATCTTATGCATATGCCACAGGCTTTAATATGAAATCTTGAAGTCACTGTAATGTTGGGGAATTCCACAGCTTTTAATATAGGGTTAGTAATTTGCATGTAAGATTTATGTAACTGTGTATTAGAGTATCTGGTATGATAGTGGACGGGACAAAGGTCGAATCCCACCGCCTATGATGGAGTTGTGAACCTTAAAATATATTATATGCGTGGCGTTCCATTGTTTCATTAGTCGAATTCCGAGCTTCAGTAATAACTAGCGTGTGGTTGAAACCGATCTCTGCCATAAAACAACTTTCCATCTTTGCATACAAAGCATTCACAACAGATCGTTGGGTTTCAACTATTGCAAACATTGGCCGGTTCAAGACTGTATATTTGTATCAAAGTTTTGCTCGAGTAAATACTGGAAATCAATAGTTGCATGCTATAGTTTATTGTCTGTCTGTCGGCGGAAGGATTCATTAATTTATTAATGATGGTTCGGTTTTGAACCATACCTATTAGCTTGTAGTTACACCTATTCATAAATAATTCTCTCCGTTCAGTTGTTTAATCTGAGCTTAATAGGTGGATTTCCAAGGCGTATCAGTGCAGGGAGTATATCATGATCATGATATCCATGAATATATTGGTCCAACGAAATTGCTCGCCTGAAAGATGAGTTAAATGGGTTTGAGTTTTCCTCCAAGAAACGCGCATCCACAATTATTGGGTAATGGTTGAGGTTGGAATAATACAGTTACATGCTTGTGGTCCTGTAAGCGTTGAAGGGCTTTTAATAACCAGATGGTTGTTGAGAGGTAATGGGAAAACCGTAAATGGTAAGTAGAAAATGCACGAATCCTGTTGTATTGATGGCATATGAGTAATTGTACAATGAAAATAGCATAGCGCTGTAACTGTATGGATGGTGTGTGAAGGCACAGGTCCGAGACTGAATACAAGGACTCGATTCAAGGGCGAGTTATAATGTGGGGGCAAAGGTACTTTAATGGAGTTTGAATGTTGAAAGAATTTGATTATGGATTAGATTTCTAAATCCTATGAGATTCTAATTGGAAAAGTTGAGATTGCCAGATTTAGTTTATTGGGGAAATGGAGGGAATGCATTCTTAAATGCATAGTGTATAAAGATCCTGGTTTATGCAGGTTCTCCCTGCATCAGGTGGTATCAGATCCTGGCTCTGTTTTCATTGAAGAATGTTTGTTTTGTTTTTAGTGAATGCAAGAAGGTTTTGTTGAAGAACTGAAGAAAGTTTTGTTGAATATCTGATATGCAGCATACACAAGTGAACAGGATTGCAGAAGTGGAAACAAGACAAGATCTTAGAGGTGAGATTATTTTTTTGATTTTAAATTTGTAAATGAAGTTTATGGTTGCAGAGAGGGTGGCAGTGAACCTGGCATTCAGCTGAAGGCTGGATAGGGAGGACAATTGTAGTGTCCTGAAGAAGAAGAAGGTGAGTTGAAGAGATAGCCTAGAGAGAGCAGAGGAGTGCTCAAGAGGTTCCAGAGG
>APFE031113243.1:0-14001 GCA_000404065.3 Pinus taeda
TATTTGTGTTTTCTTTCTGCTTGTACTTCTTTGGGGACCTGTTTGGGATGTTGCTACTTCTTTTATTTGATTGAAGTATTTATCTATTATATCTTATATAAGAGAGATAAACCACAGAAATTTCAGGCTCTAATATGCTAATACTATTTAAGGCTGAACACTAGTTTTTGTTTCCTCCATGCACCATTAGACCTACCTCTCTTATGATTGTTGTAATAACTCTTGTGTTGTTATCCTTGCTTGCTCCCAACATGATCCATACCTTTGTTTCCACATTTTTGGAAAGAGGACTCGGGACCAACTTTGCATGCAGTTGCATAGTGCCAAAAATTCTAACACATATAGCATTCAACTTTGTTTATAAGGGGGGAAATGAATTATTCTTACCATATATTCTGCGCACCAAATATCTTTGATTGATGCTCACTCTCATGGTGATTTTGATGCTTTGATCATTTTTCCTTTGAGGGGAAAAGGCTCTTTATGCATTACCTTTCAAATTTCTCTGATCAACTCATGGTTGTTTCTAGAAAAGAGTGTTCCAACTATGCTATTACAACTTCTTTTTCATCTTTGGACATATGGAGGAAAAGTGCCCTACATTACCAATAAAAAACCATATGAGTGTTTGCACACTTTTTTCTTTACCTTTGGAAGTATGTTTTTCTTCTTGTTGTGTTCTCTTCTCTACTATTGTATTGTTTTTGGGTATTTCTTTAAAAAATTTGATGGGTCCCTTTGATGTTGTTGTTGAGTCACTTCCACTAATCGAACTTGTCCTGTCCTGAGTGGGGCTTTGACTACCACGAATTCATCCAGAGCTTCATAACTCTTTGCATGCTTCTGATATTTCAACATCTACTCTTTTAATATAATGATATTAACTTCTAGATTCTGATTTGAGGTTTTAAGCTTATTGATCTCCTCAAAATCTAATATGAGTTTCCTTCTTAAATAAGTATTTTCGTTAAGATCTTCCAACTCAAGAAAGGAGCTACTAGATTCAAAAGTGTCTATTCCACTCTTTTCTTGTTCAAGAAATTGTTCCCTTGTTGAATTTAGATAATCTTCTGTTGACACATGAAATGTCTTATCTAGCCCTCTATCAAAGGTGGGACCATTAACTTATTGAACAACGTGTAGATCTTCTATTGCTATCAAATTAGTTCCTTCTTCACTACAACTACATGAGGAATTATTTCTTTCATTAGAGGTTGCAATTGTGAAACTTGAAGATAAATGGCCTATTTTTCTACAATAATAATAGAACAACAACATGCATGTAGATTGTATCTCCTCGACATTATTTATGTGTTGATAAGCAACTTGGCCTTTTAATACATGTGAATCATCCTCTAATTCATGATCTTCAATACCGTTTGAATCTTTAAATACTCCATTCTTTAGAGAAACTCTCTTGACATCACATGCATCTTGTATGTTTGTATCATAGATGTGTTGCAACTCATTCCATGTCTCTTTGATAGTCTCACAACAAATTACTTTCTCAAAATCTGACTTGGAAAACCCTCTCAATATTTCCTCCTTTTATATTTCATCAACCTCATTATCTATTAATCCATTCTCCACAGCTAGTCATACATCCAAATCAAAAGCTTACAAGAAGATTCTCATTTTTACCTTCCAAGTTATGTAATTTGAGTCATTCAAAAATGGAACTTCATCTGAGGTAATCCAATCCTGATTCTCCATGTTCCTTGATCTTCCTTCCAGCTATTGAACTGATCCTAAAGGAACCTAGTTGCTTTGATACCAATTGTTATAAAAAAAACGGAAAACAAGACCTTACTAGGGGGGGTGAATCAATAGTGTCACCAAATTATACAACTCTTGACAATTCATACTTTTCAATCACTTTAGCAACCACTCATGTAATCAACACCATAACTCAATATGTAAAACATAACATTTAATAATCATTGTCATAACATTGCAACTATATATATATATATATATATATATATATATATATATATATATATATATATATATATATATATATAAATATGACATCAATATTATTTTATATCTTAGGAAAATACATGCTTCAACTTGCTATTACATAACTGCACCACAAGCTTCGATTGGTAGGTTTATCAAATACTACTGAAAAAAACTTCTATCCCTACTCATTTATTAGTTATCACTAAAAGGGAAAAATGCCCCTGCTCATTTATCATCTACTGATGAAAGGAACTATTTCCCTTTCTCATTTATCAATTTTAACTAAAAGGGATTGTTTCCCCTGGTGAAAGGGACCACTGCCTCTGAAATGAAAGCTACCACTTGCTAACCATGTTGATCCATATTCTATTGATTTTCAAATCCGAATCAATAGGCCATTTTCTTTCATAAACAAATAATTTTCTCACCTCATCCACTCACCACAAACACCATAAAAATAACCTTCAACAATCTTTGGTTACTGAACAAACCACCAAACATACCAATAGCGTAAATCCTTAGCAATTACTAATTTCACCATAAAAACATCTTTGTTGAATACATCAAAACACCATTCACCAATTCATTCTCTTCCTTATCAAACACCCTTTAGACACCAAAATTGATCTTTGATTCACCCCTGATATATATTGATATCAAGCATCTCATTGCTCCAACAATCTAACATCTTGGTTGTTCAATTCTACTTATAAAGAATTTGGAATGATATTTTTGAATTAAAACTTTAGTTATCTTAAGCTATTCATCATGCATAAATATTTAATTATTTTTTCCTTTTTCTTCTTCAATTAAGTCTTTTAAACATGCTCTCCAAGTCTTCTAACTCTTAATTGTTGTCTCTCTAAGAAATACTAAGCTTAACTGCTCAATTTTGTTATTTTAGAATTTTTCAGAATTTAGCATTGATGCTTCTAAATTTGGCACTTCTTGAAATTTAGTTATTCAGCCAAATTATTCTCCAGATATGTCCATGTTGCTATTTGCACTGCCAACTCATTCATGCATATTTTATATTATTTTTAGTGTTGTTTATTTGGTGCATGTTCACCAAATATGGCATATAACTCCAATTCTAAGTTTTCAACCTGTTTCCATGCAAAACCTCTTAAATTGCATGCCATCACTTTGTTTTTAGCCCATAAACGGCTTTAAACTATGTTTTCTACTCGTTCACATGAATTCCTTAAACATGGCCCAAATCCCTTAACACTACAACACTATAAATCTGCATGCCCATTTCCCTTTAAGCCCCAAATTGCTTACACCCTTTGTAATTCTTTTGCGCCCTTGGTTTTACACTTGTGCATAAAACCACGTCCTAGTCTTTAACCTTTAACCCCTATCTTTATTTCATTCCAAGATTACATGTTCAGTGGGCCTGACATTCTTCTCCTATGATCCTTTCATTGGTCGTCGACTTCTCCAAGATTACATGTTCAGTGGGCCTGACATTCTTCTCCTATGATCCTTTCATTGGTCGTCGACTTCAACTATACATGCCACCATTTTTTTATGTTGAATCATCCTGAAAGTCCTCACCTTACACGATTTAGCTTTCTTCTAGGGAGTTGCCTCCGGGGTGACGTGTCCCAGCACTCTTCTTATTGATTCTTGGCTCTGATCTTATATACCATCATTTCGGCACTAAATCAGCCCAAAGCTTCCTCTGCTACACTAACTTGAAACCTTTTGGGGTTTGGGGACCGAGATGAGGTGTCCTAATGGGAACCACTTCCGCACATGTGAGTCAACCAATGACTAGCTAGGGTGATCTTTCCACCACATATGTCTAGCACCTAGTCATCCCAGCAAAACTTTGCATGCACACCTTATGAACCTTCTGGGAAATCCCATCCGAGGTGACGTCATGTTCACATCACCGTCGCCACATGATGCCATCTGAGTGGTGACACATGTTACTCAGATTTATCCCCTTTGACCAACTGAAAATGTTGAAAATGCATACAATATGTCCCTAGGTATGACATCATGTTAACATCATCATGCCCTAATTAAATACGACCACATGTTTTCCAATGAGGAGAGAGAAAAGGGTTTAGGCTTTTGGTTTTGTATTGAATTTCTTCATTAACAATTAAAACATAAAACCACTAGGTCGAAGCCTTCACTGCTCACTGTGGCATATTCAAAGACCCTACATCATCCCCAACCTTTAATTATGTGTGCACCTTATTTCTTATGGGGAAGACCTCCCAAGGTGACATGGCTCTAGGGACCACTTGCTATTGGACTCTTCCAAGGAAAGCCTTTGTTGTCATTGTGTGGACTGTCCACTTCTACTTGGAGCTACATCATCCTTGGCCTCACATTTATGCTCAACTTTGGATCCTTCCAAGGTACATCTATTAGGATGAGATATATAGTCTGAACTCTACTAGTCAATGCGAATGTTTTTCGTTACTGACATCCTCTCGGGCTTGCATCATCCTAGGGGCTCCCCTTATGCACAACTTTGAAACAATTTGAGGAACATCTATCGTTATGAGCTATCATGGGGGCTCTAGCAATGGCCAATAGAATCTCATTGTACCACTACATTGTAAGCCAAATTCACCCAAACCATTGGTTAGTATCTTCGTTAACAAACTCTGTCAAATTTTATCGCAACGCCAAACTTAACTTCCTCCAAATTTTTCCTCCATTAACTTAGCTCTATTACTTTGACTTTGGGGGTTCTCACCTTTGACTGGAAATAACTTGTGATTCAAAAGGCCTTTTGCTAAATTCTATATACCATTGAAAAGCTCTTTCAAAGCCATATCCATCTAAATGGGTTCCAACTACATTTGAGGTGATCTACTATTCTAGAAATGGATCCAATTCTCAGCACCTTAACAATTATTTCCCTTACTATTCTTTGAATTGATCTTCATTATTCTTGCAACTATTTCTTCTCTTTCCATAACCTCATTTGGCATGCTTGTCAATCCTTCTGTGATACCATTGATATATTGAAAACACCTTTGTTAATACTTGTTCGACATCAGCCTTATGCCAACAACACCTTTGACAATGACAACATATCAAAACTTGACATCAGTAAACAACTCCTTTGACAACATATTCTAATAGTCTCCCATAATCTTGTTTTCCTTTGCCATCAATAAAAACTTATTCTAACAAATTTTAATATGTATAATTTATTTATTTTCAGTGTTTAAAAAAAGTTAAGAAAATAAAAAAATTCAAAATAATAATAATAATAATAAATAATTAAATCCATGAAAGAAAGCTAACTAAAACTTAAATAAAAGTTAAAAGAAAAAAGAATAATTAATAAGTAAAATGATGAATAAATGAATTTATCAAATTAATATAATAATCATCTTTATATCTAAATATTAAAATGTTTTTATTTTTTATTTTTTATAATATCTTCATGATATCAAATATTTCTAATATTCCAATATAATTGAAATTAAATAATGGTCATATACTTTTATTTATCTATTTTAAAATAACTTCATACATAGAACTAGCATATTATAATCATTATAATTTTATCATGTGCTTAAAAACCAGCATACTTCCATAAATATGGGAATGTAAATATTACAGTTATATTATTTGAAAAGTGAACCACTATTTGAAGGATAACCTTCTATCATGATTCTTGATTTTTTTTACGTTGTTGGAAAGGGTTTTCTATTAATCAAAGAAAACATATATCATGGATACATCTGAAATCACTAGCCTCTACCAAAACATTCACCAACGTTAAATCATATCATAATTTGACCAAGAAAGACAACAATAAAATCCAAACTAACTAGACCATTAACCTTGACAGCTCGAAGGCGATGACTGCACCGAGACAAAAAATAATAATTATTTGATCAAGAACCATACAGGCACAAAAGTATATTTAGTCTTTGCAAAACAAGCTATAGCAACATCTGTGTCCCAAACCGACCATCCATCCTACCAACCAACTATGGTCCCAAAGGCCAACCACACCCTCTCTACAAACAACACCTCCATTTCACGAACAAGAAATGTGTCCACCAAGCTCCAAGACATGAATAACTAAACAAACAAAAAAACCTTGTCAAGAGGTAGCGTAAGCAAAACTCCAAAAAGGTACCAAAGAGTACCAGCATATATGCGTCATAATTTTTAAATGAGATATTCCACCTGACAAGAACCAACAATTAATGTATCTAATATGCACAATAAAAACATCAGTCCTTATGGTGATCAGAAAACCTACTCTAAACCCATCAAGAACCAAAACAAGATCTAAGAAGGCCCATCAACAATGCAGTAACATAAATATAGAAAGAGAGACAAAAAACATTTTCCTATAATTTAATATTGATCTTTAATATTAATCCTTTGAAATGATGGTACGGTCCTGAACGTTATCATTAGGTGGGTCAATATCATTGCAAGGATCAACAAGAGGGTTGGTGAGATCCCTAGAGATAGAAGCTAACACAAGAAAACCTTCCACCTGAGCTAGTCTTGAATCAACATTATCAAGACAAAACTATAGATTCCACAAATGCTTATCATCCTCCAGTCCAAAAATTTGATATTAAACAGATCAATGTATCCATTTGTTGATGCAAGGCGAGGGATTACAATAAATGGATTCTTTTCTTATGAAATTGACCCAGGTCTGAGAAACTTTGCAAGTCTGAACCTATCATTTGAAGCTCAAAATCAGAATGGTAGTTGCGTCCTCAGATTGTTTTTCCTCCAAAAGAAGAATTTATCTCTACACTTCAATAGGGACCACATCAAAAAATGTTAAAATATATTCAAATATATAAGGCCATGTTCACTTATAGCCAACATAACCCATACCACCCCTCCTACTTATCATTATTTGATGTCAAAGCATGATGGATGTAATAGGAGAGCAAACTAAACAGGGACATGAATTATGACCTACAAAATAAGAGAATGGATAAACCAAAAAACCTTTCTCCCTTGACCTCAAAACCAATAAATCATCCCCCCGGTGCCACGGAAGAGGGCCAAATTAAAGAAAATAACCAAATTTAGGGAAACTAAACAACGTAGGACTCTGAAGCCCCCATAACCAAACTAGACAATTATAAAAACTAGAACCCAAACTCACAACATGACCAATTTCCCTTCCCATAGTATAGAATTTCCTACCCAAATTGGGATTGAAACAAAATAAAAAGGATATCCCTGAGATAAGAGGAAAGGATGCCCAACAATAAATAACTAGGAGTTCTTAGAAAAGAAACTAGCTAAAACCCAACAGAGCCAACACTTTACAAGTAATATAACACCCTTATGAAATATAAAGGCACAATTAAACAAAACCAGGTTGAAGACCAAATTCACCAAGATTATACACCAGATATCATCCTAATAAACTTGACAAAAAACAAATGAAAAGATACAACAAAATAGCAAACCAAACAATAGTATTACTAGATGTAAGGAGGCAATGGAGCATAACCAAAGTAGTATTATTTAAAGACAATTAGTAAATCAAGGTACACAATATGTCTTTATGCCTTAGCATCCTCCCTAGAAAGGACACAAACTCCTAAAGAAACCCAATTGCACTCACATGCAATAGATACATAAATAACAACAACACTAATCGATCAAAGATAAATGAGGTTGAGGATGCATCCTCACCTCCTTTCTCACAAGGTATGTACTTCCACCACCCCAGAGACATAAGTCAACATTTATAACAAGTAAACTTTCCATACGTGTTCCAATGCCCTCCGCCAACCTTTTTACATGCCATAACATATTTGAGACAGTTGTATAGAGGTCTCCCCTTACAAGGAGGCACCATTAGCACTTGCAATAACACCTCCATTGGGGGAGATGTTATCATTACCCAACAAGGCTTGGGTTTGCAGAATATCCCCACTTAAAATCGAAGGAGGCCAGACATCATCCAACGCCATTTATCTAGACCTACACCTTAAATTCACAAGGAAATCAATGACCATATTCCCAACTCACTTGGTATGGGAGGCTAGTAAATAATCCACCTTTGGAAACAATGCACTAATTCACCAACAACACCCTCCAAACACAAACTCCATACAATTTTCCCTAGAGGTTTCCCATTAAGGAGGTGTTGGATACACTTGATCACCACTTTGGAATCCCCATCAACCTGTAGGAGAAGATAACTCTCATGAATAGGTATCAAAATACCCTCCTCTGCAACCAAAAAAACTGCCAGATTATTGCTCCTAAAACCACAACTCTAAGCAAAGAGACATAGTAAATTATTATTTGAATCTTGGAAAATACCATCAAACCCAACAATACCTAGGTTTCCCTTAGAACCTCCATCGAAGATGAATTTAATAAAGCATGTAGGAGGAGGGGCATAAGAGGAGTTAGATGAAGGCACCACCATCTGATCATGTTTAGATATAAATGTAGTCATATTTTGATGTAAATTCAACCTAGTCAGTATCAAAGCCTCATGATCATCCACCTTCCTATCCACCTTCCAATCTTCCATAAACTAAGAAGTAGCCAAAATAGTTTTATGAATATTGTGAATCGACAAATCATTGATCATTGAAATCACATTCTTTTGATCCTGGAAAATGTGAGCATTTCTTTCCTTCCACACATTCCATAGAATAAATCCAATGATTAGGCAACAAGCACGACAAACAACTAACTAAATCGTCTTGTTTCCATTTACTAACAGAAAAAATATATATATTTAAATCCCACACTCCTTCCGTAAATGAACAATAATTGAGCAAATGTTCCATCAATTCTTCTGCATTTACATAAAGAGGGCAATAGGAAGGTCCTTGATATACTCATTCTTTTTTAAATATGCATGTATGAGTATTCTTGATATACTCATGCATGCATATTTAGAAAATATTGAGTATATTCCATTATATTTAGGAAACTAATATATCTATGAGGTGTACATTCGTGAGTTTATGTGGGGTTTAGTTAAAAACTATCTTATAGAGTGTCTAGTTTTAACTAAATTTACATAAACTTGGTAACTCTACATCTCACAAATGAACAAAAGATTCTTCCATTCGACATTGAAATTAATCTCACTTAACCTTATTAAAACTAGAGAAAAAAATGAATCCAATACATTAAAAAAGTTAATATATATATCTATAATATATATATATATATATAAATATAATATTATATATATATATATATATATAATATTAACAAAACTTTTTTTTAAATAAACTAATAAATAAAAAAATAGAAAGCCAAAATCTAATATAAAATTTATTATACATATATTCTTCCGATTAAAAGACTTTACACTATGAGTTGGAATTGAACTGTCGAAACCCTAAGCTCTGCCATGGCAACCAACGCGGCCTTCACCTTCGTGGGGGCATTAAACCTGTTTCATCCCACAACTCATCCAGATGGTCTGAGGAGCAGAAAGACGACATTTGTTCAAAGGCCGATAGCTCCTCATCAATTTAGAGCGAAACATCGAGCGAGGAGTACCAGAAGGGTCTTGGTGGGGGCGTCGGCCAAGGATATATTGTTCGATCAAGCCTCGCGTGTAGCGGTGCAGAGGGGCATTGATAAATTGGTAGACGTCGTGGGCGTTACATTGGGGCCTAGAGGGCGGAATGTTGTATTAGACGAGTTTGGAATGCCGAAGGTGGTGAATGATGGAGTTACCATCGCTCATGCCATTGAGCTTCCTGACCACATGGAAAATGCCAGGGCGACCTTAATCTGAGAGCATCCTCTCTTGAACCAGCCAGATCTACGTGAAGAAACACATGCATTTCAGATCCAAGTCAATCTCTCGGGCAAAATGACAATGCAATGGTTACGCACAATAGATCTCATGCAAGATCTTTTGCAAAAACTCGAACTCCAGCTGGGGATCCCCTCCTCTTACCTCAGACTGCTATATAAGGGTAAGCAACTTATAAATCCCCTTCCTCTCTCCTCTTACATCATTCACAAGGACACTTTCTATTGTGGCTACCTTTCGTTTAAGAGGCGGTTCCTTTAGGCAAACCTCCTCTGCCCCTTCTTTCTCTTATAAAGATGTAGTCCGCAAAGATGCAGCCCAACCGCAACCCTCTGCGAAAGCAGCCCAACCATATGGGGCTCCAAAGCCATTTTTGGTAGACAAATCAGAGGAAATTCCTTCCATCAATCTCTCTCATCATGGGATTGACGATCGCTATCATCTTTTTGCAGAATCCGCACTCATATGTAGATTTAATGGGCTCTGGCCTCACACATCAGATCTATACCAATGGATCCATACCAATTGAACTAAAAAAAGCGAGATCTACTTATGTTCAAAAGGATTCTTCATTGTGGCTTTTGACTCAAATGAAGATTACCATAAGCCCTTAACGGGAGGCCCTTGGTTTTGGGGCTCGGCTGGGCTTTTTCTCAACCCCTGGTTTCCAGACTTCGACCCTTCTATAGTTGTCATCACCAAGATTCCCATTTGGGTCAGGCTCCCGAATCTTCCGGCGCATCTATGGCATATCTCTGTCTTCTTAGCCATTGCAGGCACCTTAGGACGCTACCTAGCTGTAGATTCTTCACGAAGGGAAAATGGACTCTACACCTATGGCAGAATTTGTGCAGAAATAGATATTAGCAAAGGACTGCCAGATCAGATTAACCTCAATTATGGAGATTTCCACTGGACTCAAAGCTTGGATTATGAGAATACAGCCTTCCATTGCTGCCATTGTCATCAAACGGGGCACCTCCAGAGTTCCTGCACCCAGTTCCTTGAGAAAAAGAAGAATCTGAATCGCAAACCCAAATCCAAAAGCTGGGATCCATGTGTGCCTCCCCCTCCTATGGACGATACAGATTCCTTTAGTTCGGATGAGGAGGAAACTGTAGTAGATGGGCAGAATGTTGAGATTCCGTTGGACGCTCCCTCAGTCGGTTCGGCAAAACCCTCCGCCCCTCAGATCTCTCAGAAACGTTCTTATTTATCTTCGTCCTCAGACTCTGATAAGAATATTCTGCCACCAGGGAAGAATAGTCTTCAACTTGTTAGGACTTAGCCAAACTCCTCTGGATGGGTCAAAGTAAGCAAGACAAAAGGCAAAAAATGTCGTGTGGCAGTAACTGCCCTCTCAGGGTAGATCACTCTGCTTAGTTCTAGCTTTTTCTATTCCCTTGTTTTCTATGGCCCTTTCCTTGTTTGTCTCTATGGAGTGAGGTGGATAGCCTTTCACCTTCGGCTCCCTTGTTTTTCTGCTACGCTTGCATGCAAGCTTGATTGTACTATACTTTTCTAATCTTAATAGAATTAGTCTTTATTCAAAAAAAAGAAAAGAGAAAAAAAAACAGACTTACACTATATTCTATTTACATGTATATAAAAAATATTTAACTAAATATAAAATCAACTTAATATATAATAATTCCTTCTTAAATATTATAAAATATTAATCAAACTATTTTTAAATATAATTAATAATCTTAAAAAGATATTTGACAAAATATAATATGTACTGGATCTTTGTGTGAAAATAGAGGGAACAAAAGAACCTTACTGAAAAAGTCATTATAAAATTATAATAAATTTACTTTAATTTACTTTAATGATTATGAACGAAGGAAAAATTCTACACATCATTTATTGCAATTTTTTAATTTTCTTCTTTAAAAAATTGAAAATCTTTGTAAATGTTGCTCCACCACAAAATAAATTGTTTACGATAAGATATGCAATTTTGTATATTCCAATAACGACCCTAAATTTTTCCATGAATTTTTAAAAAAATATTCTTTAAGACCTCATCCTTTCTTTTCTTTTTTTTAAATTAGGCTACTTCTATTATTATACAAAAGGTAACAAAACGATTACAACGAGGCTTGCCTCAAAATTCACCATGCTGAGATGGATTTAACACAACTTGACACCTAACCATGATAACCAAAAGACCGACATTTGTCCCAGACCAGAATTGGAGAACCCACAGACTGCCAAAAAAACCATAACCAGCTGAGAGCCGGACTCAATGACCCCTACCTTGCTTACAGACACCGACTTTAACCCAACAGTGTAGCAGATGAAAGTAAAACCGCATACATAGGCGCAGTTGAAAGCCAGGTTCGACCCAAAAAGCGCTGAGCACAACTTTAGCTTCAGCGAATTATTATTTAAATAAACAACTCAAAACATAAATTCTACATTATCTATTTACCTTTACCTAAATGTCTATGATAAGAGAAATAAACAAATGAAAACGTGTATCATTATCTACTTAACTTTACCTAATTGTTTTTACTATGATAAGAGAAATAGGCAAATGAAAACGTGTATCATTGAAAGGTGGTTCATAAAAAAGTACAACCATAATATAGACAAAGTGAAATGAAATAGAGGAATGCTCATTTCAATTAATGAAATGAGTGATGAGGGACATTCGTTCACCAATATTGCAGGTTGATATGTATGAGGAAAAGCCTATCCTTCTACATACCTTCCTCCTCCAACTATAAACTTTAGTATTAATTATAATTATGTTTCTATATTGTTTCTATCAAAGTAGAAAATGAAATAATCGAGTTTCGTAGATATAGAGGTGAACCAAAAATAAAAACCAAATACCGGCAATATCGGAGTACAAAATTTGTAACCTAAAACATTTACCATTTAAAAGTTATAAATTAAAGAGAAAATATTTCTGGCTAATAAACATATTATCTAAGTAAAATTGAAAAGAAAAATCAAATACAGTAATGAACAGAAATCCACGCATTTGATGTAAGTTTTTCCAAAGTTTAGGGAATGGTAATATATTTACATATTATCTAAGTAAAATTGAAAACAATAACCAAATATGGCACTGAACAGAAATCCACGCATTTGAGGGAAGTTTTACCAAAGTTTAGGGAAGATAATATATTTACAATTATCTGTACAAAATCGAAATGGATTACAGTATGGCATGTATGTCTAATATTTAACGACTGAAAAGAAAATTACTAGACGCTGTTTTTGTATGTAACGTATGCTATTACGGCTGTAATTAGGGAATTGTACTATTATGTGAGAGACTTTAAAAAGCGGCAAATGACAAAGAAGACGAGGCTGAATCACAGAGGGAGAGCTGGGTGGTTGTTAAGTGGAACCAACAGGGATCCTACTCAGGGGCATGGCTGTAAGGGGCGTTGCCATTTCGCATGATAGTTTAAGCATCTCGGTGAGGCCTACCGGATGGTCAGGAGAAGGCACCCATGTGAAATTATGAAGCAATTGAGCCATCCACAGGTGAACCGTCCTGAGGCCGAGAGCCTTACCCGGGCACACTCGCCGACCGGCACCAAAAGGCGCAAGCCGTAAGTCGTTTCCTCGTACATCCACATGTTGTCCACCTTCAGACAGGAGGAACCTCTCCGGACGGAACTGATGTGGACGTTCCCAGATCTCCGGGTCGTGGGTAATGGACCACATGTTCACCATGGCTGTCGTGCCCGCCGGAACGCACATCCCGTTTTCCAAGTGCCAATCCTCCGTGCAGAGGCGGGCCCATGATAAGAGAGGCCCCGGCGGATGCATTCTCAGAGACTCTTTCACCACCGCTTGAAGATACGGGAGCTTCTCGATGTCGTCCTCCCTTACGTTTCTGTTGCGCCCGACAACCGCGTCGAGCTCGGCGTGAGCTTTGCCCTGCACTTCTGGATTCACCAACAGCTCTGCCATTGTCCATTCTGTAAGCAAAGCGGTTGTGTCCGTGCCGCGGAAGATCATTTCCTGTATGGATTTCAAATTCTTGTTATTATTATTTAATTTTAAAGTCACGATGAAGGCAGAAGACACCATATTAGTGAATAAAATTTTTATTTAAAACCCACTTTCACTCAGTGATTTGCCCGAAAGAAAATTAATTTTAAAACCAAAACTGTAAATTTATCGAAAAAATAGTAAAGTTTTTAGTTATGATACCCATAGAACTGCAATCATGTCGTCGTCGTCGAGCTTCTCTTCTCCTTGGAGAGAAAGGAGGACATCGACAAAGTCTGAGTTGG
>APFE031113271.1:0-26575 GCA_000404065.3 Pinus taeda
ACCTAACATAGGGTCCAAAACCAAAATTTTCCGGGGCGCTGCCCCAGACCCCATAAAGTGGGGTTACGGGTACCCCTCAAACCCCCTGTTAACTATGTGGAAAGAATATAACACAACCCAAAAAAATACACTTATGATCATTTTTAATGAAAGATACCCTACATTGGAAGCTAGACCAGGAGATGTAGCCCATGAGAGAGGTGGAATCCTTTATCATTCTTTGTGTTATGTGTTTTATATATTCTTATTTGTCTTTGTTTGGCTGTAAAATTTGGTTAAATTTTACTTATTTATGTGTTTAGTAAACTGATCTTCTTCCCAAAACACATATAAATTTAACGTGCAAGTTGTTAAAAAATATTCAAGTTTACACATTGAGATCAGACCAAAAGAAGTTCCATGGTGGAATATTAGCTAGATAACAACCTTTCCAAGTATTTTAAACTCACGTAAGCATGTTTCCCACACAGGAATGATACTTTTAGGATTGGCGATTTTCATTTTTCCAATGGCATGATCATGTTGTTTTACATGAACTGCTTGTGCATACAAGGGATCTAGCCCCTCAAAATGCCATTTCATGAGCTCTATTAGTGAAATATGTGCCTCATCTCTAAATACCAATATGGTAATAATCTTGTCAACATCTTTCTCCTACTCGGTTGTCAAACATTTGAATGGGGTTAAACAAATCCCACTACTATCCCTGACAAGATAGAGAGGGTCTAGAATAAAGTCAGTTGCCCATGTTGGGTGGTAATTCTTGGCAAATCTCTTTCACAACTCTTGAAGTGATGAAAGCCACCATTGTTGCATATAGGAGCATTTTTATTTGATAAGAAAAGTGTAATACTCTATTATAATTTGCTTTACAAATGTGATGGAAATTGTGCCCTAAATGTTGCCAATTTCATGATTAATGCATTATAGTGAAAATTTGAATAGATTATATAACACATTGAGTTTGGACTCTAAACAAGTATTTATATGAAAGATGATTTACAACTTCAAAATATGAGACTGACAGTAAAATTAGGAAAAAAACAATAGAGCCTGAAGATCTAAATGGTTTAAAGTTCACATAGCTTGTTCAATTTTTCCTCTAAGCAAGTGGGAAATTATATGAAAAATGTTTTAGAACTTCAAATGAGTATTTACAACACATAGAGTAAGTTGAGACAACCCTGAGGAGTTTTTTGTACAAATTTTATTATAACCTTTCCCTTCATCCGATAAATACTGCAGAGCCTTCTAAAGGGAGAGTTTATTCTAGTCTATAACTTGATCCACAATCAGAGAAAAGGGCTAGGGATGTCACAAGCTAAAATAAAGTGTCTTTGTCATTAGCACAATGTTGTATTGACATTCTTAGTTGAAATGGATCCTATTAGTTGCATGGTGGCCAAAGACACTAGAAAATTCGAAATAGATATTTGTTTATGGCATCCAAATTGCCTACATACCATCCAACTTTCCCATATTATACAACAATTTCTAACAATAACCACTCAAGTTACTCTACAATTTTTAAAACCCCCACCCATGCTGGGGAGATCACAGAGAGAATAATTTTGTCTTTAACATATTGCTTTTACCTTTGATGATCATTTTTATCATCTAGGAAAATTTATTCTACTTCCTACTTTTGGTCTAGATTATCCTCTTTTCTTTAATTTTTTTTTTGTGCACTTCCCATTTCTTTTGAATTTTTTCATTTCACTAGAAAAATGTAAACTTTGAAACAAGAACTGATATGATTACTTGTTTCGTTGAGATAGCAAAAGGGTCAACTGATTTTGAAAAGTGGTGATGCAGAATACACATTTTTTTAGCATAGTTTTTTACACTAATTTTTTTTATGTACATTAGTTTTTAGAATGTTAGTGATTTCCATGCTAATTTTAAAGAGTGTTGATTCTGCATCAGGCCCTTTTTATTAAAAGACCTATTTTTTTACTTTAAATTTTCAAATGTGTTAAATGTGAATAATTATTTTCTAAATTTAACCATTTTTGAAGTGGTCTTCTTCTTCATATTTTATTGTTTTTCTTAAAAAAAAAAAATTGTAGTGAGGGTTTTAATTTTTTTGCATAGTTAAAGAAGAAGGTCTATATTTCAAAGTTTTGATATTCGACATATTTATATATCGTTAATGAAGTTTCCAATCCACATCAAAGAATTGTCTTTAAAAAACAATATTTTTTAACAATTGACATAAAAATAACCATTTTGAACATAAATATAACTAAAAAATTAGACATTTTGGTAATTTTTTGCTAGAAACGACATGTCAAAATCACAATTTTTATAGGAAAAAGTTAACAAAAAAAAGTTAAATAATAGTTTTCTTTTATTTTTTTTATTTTTTTTTTTCATGTCAAAAAATAATAATAATCACTGGTTTTTTCAAAAATTAATGATTCACATAAAAAATTAAAGCGAAAATCACATAATACAAATATTGAACACATAACAACATTAATTGAATGCTTATTCTTCTCACAAAATATCAAAGTCAAAACATTATAAGTATAACTAATTAATAGTTACAAAAAATGAGCTTGATTTCCAAGCATAACTTAAATTTAATCAACAATATCACATAATCCAAACTCTTCATCCTCTAGAGTTTCATCATTGTTTTCTTCCACAATATTTTCTGCTTCATTTTTCTCATTTTCCTCTTCTAATGGATCTTTGATGTCTGTGAATCTCCCAATGTATGCTTTTCCAATCATTCCATGTAATGGTGGTTGATGTTCATTTTCCTTTTTTGCCACACGTGATTCACTAAAATCCCCTTTCTTCAACCCAATTTCCTGCATTACATCTGGAAGAAATTGAAGAGCATTAATTCTTTGTTGAATACATTTGCAATGTACTAGATCTTTTTCAATGGCAATGAAATTTCTTCCTTTTGGTAGGAAACATGCTAGTGTTGTATATAATTATCAAGCACAAAAGGAATAATGAAGTAAATTAGCATAATGACATATAAATTAATAAAGAAGATATTAACATTCAATTCTATATAATAAAACTTACCTAAGCTAGAGAATAAATCCAAAACCCAATCTCCTTCTTTTGAACATAAGTCTATAAGATAGTTAATCAATGACTATGGTTTTTGTTAAATGTTAACTATTTCTCCTTTTGATTATTTATCTTCATATGTTAATTTTTTTACAACAACATCATAAACCAGTACTTGGCTATGACTATTTCCATCTACCTGATTAAAAAGCATAGAAATATAGTTATCATCTTTTGTCCAACTATCAATATGGATGAACTCACAATCATTTACAATTGGTTGATCTTCACGGTTAAGAAGATCTGACTTTTTCTTGTAACATGAAATAGTAAAGGTTCAATTAACTTGTACATAAATGAATTTTTTAACATTATTCAAACATACATTTTCAACATCTTACCATGTAAGCTGCATCCTTGAGTTTGTTTTCCCCTTGAAGCTTGACAATAACATTGCCAATTGTGTGTCTGAATGAAATGTCACAAATCTCCATAATCGTGATGATGTGACTTCTACAAATCCCGCAACCACTTTACTAAGAGCTTAATAAGTATAAGGGTCACTATCATAGTCAATGTTTGGGATATTGAAACCATGGGGAATATCTGCAATAATTAGAGAATAATCCCTTTTAGATATGAGTTTAGCAATGTCTTGTCTTCACAATCACTTTGTATTACTTGATACTAAATAGTTTCAAGCCCATTCCAAATGAAATGAGTAAGAGTTGGATCAGGTTCAACATTCCTAAGATGTTGTTTTTTTAGTCTTTTGATCTTAATTTTTTAATAAAGGTTTTGAAACTATTTGATGCTCCATTCGCATCCTTACTCATCTTTAATAAAATACCAAATATATATAAGTTATAAAAAAAAAAAATAAAAAAAAATATAAATACATATATGTAAAGTATAAAATAAAAATAAAATAAACAAATATATGGATAAGTTATCAAATAAAAATAGTATACATATGAATAAAAATGAATATATAAATCAACATTTTTTTTAAAATGCAAGATAAAAATATTTTAGTGTTGACATAAAACTTGAATCTGGATAGTTGCGTACAACATCATCCCAACTATCTTCATTCAACAATTTAACCATTTGTTCTTTTATTTTCATGTAAACTATGTGACTGAATAAATACAGTAAAAAAAGTTAATATAATGATATGTATAACAAATACTACTAAGAACAATATGTTATATTTAAAAGAAAACTATAATCTAGAAATAAGTAAAAATAATTCAACAAACTTACTTTTTAAATTCCTCGGACATTTCCTCCAATGATAATTCCCTTGAATTCACACAAGATAATATTGCTTTTACAAGTTCTTCATCCTTCACTCCTTGCAATGCTCTCCAAGTGTGATAGTCATATCTTTTGGAAGTTGCTTAATTTCATTCACTGTTTCTACATATCAATGGTTCAGACCGTTTGACATTCTGGTTTTTAATGCCAATGTTCTCCCACATGTTAAAAATATCATTAATAAATTCCCATATCTCTCCAGTTCTAAATGCTAACTGGAAAATGTTATCAATACTTCTAAATATATCAATATTTACTTTGCCACCTCTTGAACTAGTTTTCTCCTTAATTTGATAGCCTATTTCCATACAACATAATTCTATAGTAAAATTTATCATATCCCCACCACATTTTTTTTCCAATTCATTATGAATAAATTTAACCCTTTGGATGAAAGTCATAGACATTCTATATTCATTAACTGAATTATGATCCCATGCCAATAACTTTGCTTCTGTATCTGATAAACCAGCATAAATGATACCTTTCATTGTTTTAAAACGTGTGTTATTGGGATATTCCTCCATCAATTGCCTTTGAACTTCTATAGAATGGTTCCCCCAAAGCACATAATAATTGTATTCAAAACATTTTGACTAATCAAATGCTTCTTTGTTGGGAACTTGAACTGGATCAACCCGAAGCACATAAATAACCACATGAGCATATGGATTGTACCTCATCAATGTCTTCAAGTTGTGAACATGCAGGTGGTGTGGCTTTTTGATTTGATATTTACATTGTCCTTCACTTGGCTTATAGATTTGTCTCACATTAAGCTAAAATGTACAACCATCCTCAATTAAGTTTGTCTTTGCAAAATTATGTTAAATGTCATTTTGTTTTGTTTTAATATTGACATCCTCTAAATCAGCGCCTGGTGTAATGATTTCCCTACTTTCTTTTGATTTTTCACTAGAATCTTCACTGTTGGCAATGACTATTTGAGAATGTTCAATTTTCATTTTCTTCCTCCCAACATTCTAATCATTAACTAGAATAGAGACATTCCCGAGCATTGCTACTTTTGGTCTTTTATGGCTCTTCTCCTTTCTAACATTAGTTCTAATGTCATCCTCAGTAATCATGGAAACATATTCTTCAACGCCAGTTTCAACTTCCTCATCTTCAAAAGTAACCTGTCTACCTTTGTTAGATTTATCCTCTATAGAGATTCTTTGCTGATCCCTTGGATAAATTTTTTAATGGAATTTTTAGAGAAAGTTTTGGATAAACATGACGAATTATTTATATTAAAATAAACTGGTAAATGGAGTGGTAGGAGGGAGGGATTCTCATTAATCTCAAAGGAAACATCGAATATAGATAGGCTTGCGACCTGGCAAGGAAGACAAACAATCAAGATGAGGCTTATGGTTTATTCCTCAGACTTTCTTTGGCTCAAAAAAAGGGCATAAGGAAGATCCAAGTCTCAGGGGACTCAATGTTGATAATAAAACATATGAAATACAATTCATCAACAAACAACATGAATCTAAACCAAATCATTAAGAGATCCCAAGGTATGATTCCTCTCTTTGATCTGGTGTCATTCTTCCACATCGTAAGAGGGGACAACCAGGAAGCAAATAAGCAAGAAAATTTGGCATGCTGGTTGAATGTTGAAAGAAGTATAGTGAATGAAATAGAAGAAACACTATACATTCCCTAAACATGGTAAAGGTTTTCAAACAATAGACTGGGGAAGGCACTCTTGGCTATACCAAGAGGTTAGGAAATAAAAGAAACAAGGTTAATTTGGGGTTAGTACCTATACCCCTTTCTCCCCCCTCTCTCCCTTCATCCTCTTTGTTTCCCTCCTCGTCCATTCCTTCCCCTCCCCTCTTCTTCCATGTATTTTCTCCTCCCTAGCCCTCGTCTCCCTTCTTCATTTCAATCCGGGATGCCTCCTTTCTAACTGAACCATCCCCCGCTCCTTGGTCCCTGTCTCATCGACCTTAACTCAGCCCAACCCATCATTGTGCCTCGTGGCATAGGTTGACTTGACTTGCTACCGCAACATGGCTGCTCCCAACACAGATGTCCTACACTTGTTACTGGGAGGACTCACAACATGAGAGCCTAGTCCTCACAACATATAAAAAGTTGTCGTGGTCAACGTTCCATCACAAGAGAAAGGAAGAAAATGGGAGAGGGCGAGAGTCATTTAATCCCTTTGATCTAAATTTCTTAGATCGTGCGTGGGAGGAATGCATGGGTAAGGATGAAGGACAAAGCGAGAAGTTGGAAAATAATGGTGGAGCATTGGGATCTCAGCATCATGACTACCAATTTCCAGTCCTGCATCAGAGTTCAAACCTGCATCTTCTATGAATTGGGTAACTGTTTGATCTTATGTCATTGTTTTTTGTCAGTATCTTCTCGAGTGGTCTCTGCGAAGGCCCAGCGGCCGGGGCTAAGGTCGTTAAGTAATTTTTATAGGATTTTGGTCAGGGTGTTGACCACAAGGGTGGTAACCGGTGGTGTGTTCAGTCGTGGGAGGAAGCTGAGTGCTAGTTAGGGAGGAATTCTTGTTGTGCAGCAAGATGGTGGTATTAGGTTGATTGCCTAAAACAATCCTGAGTGGGGGGTTCACGACACCTCGGAGATTGGTCACTCTGGTAGCTCCCTGATGGTGAAAATGAATGTACAAAGAAACTTAGTGGAGGAGGGCTTGTTGTTTGATTCTTGGGGCTGATGTCGACCTCAGACAAGGGGGTCAAGGGAGGGCAGGGCTCAGGAGGGTGGCATAAATAAGCATATATGTAATGGTTGTGTGCAAGAGCATATGGAATTCAGGGAGGGTTTGGGAATTATGCAGAGGTGCATCCATCAACATCAAAAGGAGGTGCTAGAAATGCAGGAGCAACAAATCAAGAAGAAGGAGTGCATCCAACAACTGGAGGATGTGGTGGATGCGCTGAGACAACAAATTGAGCAACTGAAGCTTAAAATGGCAGAGAACAACCTGAGGACTAATGAAGAATATATTGGACTCGATCTTAACAATCTAGCACTGATGGAGGACTAATATGTTTTCTCTCTTAGTTTAAAGATGTTTTTTAATAACAAACTTCACTTGTAAATATTTTATTACATTAGTATTGTAGAATCTATAGCCACAAGCTACTAGTTATGGGAATTTTTTTTGGCTTTTTGGGGAAAATTTCTCTCGGAAGGGATGGGGAAAAAATGAATTTTCAGAAGCCCTTAGCAAGCTCAAATTTTTAATTTAAAATCTTGATTTTTGACGTCAACATGAACAATTTATATATAGATACACCACTCTTTCTGGTTAAAAATAAATAAACTGATAAATCACTAGGAAAGAAAATTGTGCACCTAATTAGGTCAAGCTCTGTGATGTATCGTATCTATACTGTAGCCATACATATTCCATAGAAAACTATGGATCTACGCGATGATGATCCATTCACACCAAAGAGATCTTCCCGTGATGGATGAATCTAGGTTTTGTGTTTGTAGTGAAGACATAAGAAACAACACAAATATCGAATTTTGTTGGTTTGTATCTTGGGGTCGTTCGTGTATCTTCTCAGCTTCTTTTGGTTCAAATTATGTTCATTATCGTCCAATTAAATTCATAATGTTTATTTTTTAAAGTTAATGATCTTTACATTAGCTTTATCAAATATGTGTTTTAAAACAAAACAAAAAAATCCGAGTTGACCACCATAGCCAAAGCTTGTTACATACCCAATAAATTGAATCAATACACCATAGAATTATGAAAAATGAGAAAGAGAAAAAATCACATGTCAATTCAAAAACTCTATACATCATCTAAATATTTATTGAGTCATAAAAAGCAAAGAAGCTTTAAATTTTTAGTTTTGCATGGGATATGGGATTGATTTCATAGCCAAAGATAAGTTTTTAGTTCTTCATGGGATATGGGATTGGTTGCATAGGCAAAGATAACTCTAGTTAGTCTTTACTTTGGTTATATGAGTTACTATGATATGCATGGTATTCTCTCTCTATCACATTAAAAAAATAAATTATAAAAATTATAAAACAAGTCCAAAAAAAAATAACATGCATATCACCATGCACTTATGGGTGTAGCTATATGTATTATGTGGGTTTTAATTGAATAAAATTAAGAATATGTTTTATATAGAGAGACATGAAATTTATATTATAATAATATAATAATTGCACCAAGGAGTGTAAACATTTAAATGTTGGCTAAATATGAGAGTGATGTTAAAATAAAGCATTCTAACAAAACATGATAATAAATCAATTGAATTCAATTTGTTGTATTTTCATTTTGTTTTTCTTAATAAAATTACAAACCATTTTTTCCAACATAAATCATAATATACATTTTCTATTAAAATATATTTAAACAAGAGAAAGTGTTGCAAGGCAGTGTAGTCCCTGCCACTCAAGTTGGAAATTATGTTATGAGAAACTTTGTATAAAAAATTATAACCTAGATTGATCAATGCAAATTTGTAGTTGCCAATAAGAAAATAAAACTCTATAATAAATTGAGACGTGAAATGAATAAATTAATTACTTACTAACAAGGACTTGCTTAAATTTTGGTATGTAATAACCACTAGTAAGTCTACACTTTTACAATTTTTCTCTTACAAAAGCTATGAGGAAAACATAAATAAAGGTGGGAAGTGATTTTTGATAGATATATTTATTTACATCTTATTTCTATCCATTTTTTATGCAAGGACTTGATTAAATTGTAAATGATTGTAAATATGTTATTTTTGATGAAATTTTCAAATCAAACTCTTTGGAGGATGTTTAATCTTGTCTAGCGTTTTGGTTGGACACTCCACCCGCCACCAAGGACTTTGAGAATTGAATTTCTCAAAAAAATGGGTGGAGTGGCCACCCATCATCAAGGACAAGCACTTGGACATTCAATCCATCGTCAAGGACTTTGAGAATTGAATGTCTCAAAAAATGGGTGGAGTGGCCACCCATCATCAAGGACTTTGAGAATTGGGTGGAGTGGCCACCCATTATCAAGGACTTTGAGAATTGAATGTCCCTGACAATGGGTGGAGTGGCCACCCAAAACAGACAAGATTAAACTTCCTCCACCTAGTTTCATCCGAAAATTTCTCTCAATATGAATAACTGTGGAAATATACACTCTTAAATATGTTATTTACTTGAGTATGAGCTATTTTCAATAATTTTATTTTTGGATGGTTTTTTGTAAACTACACAAATGTCTAAAATTCATGCATGAATATTGCAACCAAATCCATAAATTATGGTATAAAATATGCGAGACAATTATGAAATGACATTATAATATACAAGGTTGCAATAAGACCTTTAAGTTATGGTCTAATCAAATGTTTGAAAAATATTTTTTTAATAATTATTGAAAAAGAAATATTTTATTTTTCAAAGATAAACATTAGAAGTTGCATTGGTCAATCATAAACTAATAGTGGTCAACAAGAAAACCAATTACTAGAGTTCTACCTTGGCAAGGACTAATAACAAGTGCTACATAGTAGCTAGTACTTGTTGCTTAGTTTAAATATAGCTAAATTAAACTAAAAATAGTGACTTCAAGCTAGTGTTAAGGTTTAGAATCCAACGAATTTAGGTTTTATTAATTAGTAAATTGAGGTATTTTGTTAATGGCATTTTTGTGTATCATGTCTCATTGTAGTGATAATGTTTTTGTTGAAAAAGTTGTCTAGAAGGTTTTACACTTTCTGTGTATATATACATATATTTTTAAGGGTGACTGTTCTTGCCAGTAAAATATAGGTTGAATATATTTCTTAAAAAAATATAAATATTAAAAATGGAGTTGTTTTATTTACTTAATTATTTGTTGTTTGAATCGATAACCATTTTTATTTATTATTAATATTTTTTTATTGATTTCTTATTGATATTAAGTAAAATTATATAATGAAGTATGTACATTTACATTTTTACTCCTACTTAAGTGTTGAAGAAAACATAAATAATGTGGGTAGTAACAACTCCTGGTAAGTGTGTTATTTACATATTGTTCCTATCTATTTTTAATGCAAATACTTGCTTAAATTTTGGTGGGTAGTAATTGATAGTAAATATGTTATTTATGTGAGTATGAGTTATTTCCAAAGATTTTAATTTTTGGTGGTTTAGTCTCCACCTCATGGGGAGGAGTTGAGAATGGGAGCCACCTTGGGGGAATTAAACTATCATAAGGGGTGTCCAAGTGGCAAGATCCACGTAGCTTTGCACAATCTAGGGTTGGCCTTGGGCTAAACTCAACTTAATTCGATCATTATATATTAATAAATATATATAATATAAATATATAATATAATATAATTATAATAATAACAACTAAATCATGTTTATATCATGAATACAACTTGTTTACCTAAAAACATAAGCCATTAAGATTTTGATATTGGCCTAAAGAGAATTTGAAAACATAAGCCATTAAGCTTTTGACACTGGCCCAAGAGAATACTTTCCATTGACCTCTGTAAAGTTATCCATGTTTAACTATTAAATGGATTATTTTGTGTTATAATAGAATTCTCTCAACTAATAAAGAAGTTGATAAAATGTTGGATTTTACATTGGCAAATTCGCTCCATGTGAATGTAAGTGGTGATGAGTTTTCAATCTATGAAATGGATATATTACTCTCCCACACATGGAAAATGATCCATACCATATTTCAATAATCGAAGGCCATGGATCATGAAATACTTTGATACTAGTGAAGGACCATTTATTTTGCAACATGTCATATAAATTGCTGCAAGGACCATTATCTCCCACATAATTAATAAAATAATAATAATTTTATAAATAGCATTGTTAATCCCATTGTAAGATAATAATAATTTTATAAATAGTATTGTTGATCCCACTGTATGTATCATGTTGTGTTGAGCCATATCGTTTAAAAAATTAATAATATTGTTAGCCCCCACCATAAAAATGAGCCTTATAGTATGGCAAAAAAAACATATTTCATTGACATGATAAGATTTGAATCTGAGAACATGTGAACAAAATGGTGAGAGCATTTTCACAAAATACTTTTTTTTTCTCAGTGTAGTAACCTTGTAGTGGGCCAAAATTCTATGTGATATTGAGATAGATTAGTTGGCCAAAGTTCATGTGATGTGGATTATAATATGTATTTAGCATTAGTATTATAATGGATATATAACATAGAGATAATTTATTTATGAATTATTATATTCTTTTATTTATGTTTATATGGTTTATTTTATTAAGAAGTTAGAGATTTATGTGGCAAAGTCACATTGTTCAAATGCATATGTAGAAGAGTTGATTATTTAGAATGTTATTTTCATTTTATGTATAGATAAATATTTTTTAATTATCTAAATATTGTATATTTAAAAATTTGATTTTCAACACATATTATAGGAAATATTTTTATATTCTGTAAAAATTTTAAACTTAACAAAACAACTTAAAGTCATTATAAGGTGAGGAATTAAATATAGATAAAAGAACAAAAAATTAAATTCTCTCTAATAATCCAAAATAAACCAATTCACCATTTTTAACATATTTTATTATTATAAAACCTTGAATTAAATTATACTTCTGGGAAATTTTTAAATCCATGCTTTGTGAAGGTAACCTCATCTTGTGTGCCGTTATAAATTAAAAAAAAAAAAAAAAAGTACACCAATATTAATCGTTGGTTAAAGGTTTAAAATAATTAAATTGGAGTTGTTATCCCTCTAGTATCTGCAATGGAATATTCACATAACGAATATTCCATTTCCTTGATTATTTATATATTAAAGGCTGAATTTGAGGGAGCAAGAGAGTACAAAGGCTATCAGGGCGGCCAAACATAAAGATACGATACTTAGATTTTTTTAGAAGCTCCGTGTTTTAGAAAGATTCTTCAACCTTCTCACTAGATTTTCATTCATATTTTATGGTTATGACAACTCATGGTGTATATCATATTGATTATTTGTTGAAAGTGTTTTATTTTATTTTATTTGTTTTTAAATAATTACTTAAGTTTTAATATTTTGAGTTAGATGGGAAAATCTATCATAATTTAGTTGTTAAACCAACAATGAAGACAACCATCTTGGTCGCTAATCGTGAATGCACGTTGACTCATCACAGTCAATCAAAGAAAACCACGCCACCTAGAATAACTTTGTGGTGGTTCGTAAGGGGGCAGGGATTGTTTCACTCCTCCCAGATGCCTCTGGGTCTTGGGTCGTTAACATGTTTCCTTACGTCCAAGGAAGACAAGCTCTTAACCAAGCAGAAGAAATTTTAGGGCATACTCCAGGCCTTTTAATTTGGTATTGTCAAGTCAATGGAAATTATTTTGGATATAAATTTTATAATACTAAAAATCAAAATTAGTGTATAATATTAAATCGATTTAAAATAGTAGTAAGTAATTTATATAAATAAAAATTAAATGGTGGTTTTATATGAATAGAAAAAAATAGAGTTGATAGGTGACAAGTGTTGAGGTCCAGCAACAACTAAAACATCTTTTATAATGAAATTCAACATTTTGTTTAACAATTAAATAAAAACGTATGTTCTATTATAAGGATTGAGAATAGAAAATGATTTTGGTATTAAGTCATTGATTCTGGTGGAAGACCAGAAGACAATAACAAGTTACATGACCTTGAAATTTTCTTTAGTCAATAACTCTTTAGCATCTATAGCCAAAGAAAAACGAGAAGTAGAATGTTTTGCAAAAATCTTATTCTAGCATATCTTGCGGAAATTTAATTATGAAGTATACTAGATTGCTAACATTGCCTTAACTTTAGAAGTGGGGGTTAATGGCATCATTAATCGACATCCAATTCCATAATCATGAGTATAAAGATGTTCGGTAGTCATTTAATCATTCACATGGTTTATAGCATCGAATTTCGAACTTGGTGTTGGCAAATTTATGTGATGAGACATTCATTCCTCCATCACATGCCTAGAGTTATGTTCACACATCCATTTGAATCCTTGCCTAATTTCCTAGTTCAAGGTGGGACTATGGCTAATTTAATGGGAAATTGTTTATGGGAGGTGTAAAATCCTACTATGCTCAAACGATAAGTTGTCATGTCTATTTGCTAGTAATTGTATTTACTTTATGACTCTTGGGTCTATTTGGTTAACGGGGAGCACCCTTCTTTGAGAAAATTATGTGTTGAGGGGGCCATTATTGCATTTTCTAATTGTTTCTAGCTTAGATTCTAGAGGAGCAATCAACTCTTTCACCTTATTTTTTATTTTCTTTCAATCGTTGGCTTTTATTTTGTAGTTTTAGAGTTCACTCTCTATTGCACCAAAGCACTGGAATTTCAAGGTTAATCAATACCTTCAACACATTAAAAAGGATTTGGGAATTAGGTTATTATAGGAATCTCAATTCATGTTGGGGATTTGACTTTGGTGCAACCATAATGGACTATTAAGAGATTTAGGAAATTAGAAGAGTCCTAAAAAATCATATAAAAGAGACAGCTAAATGAATATAACATATATATTCCTTGTTACTTCAAAAATCCATGAGATTAATTAGGACATTGTTGTACTTAAGTTAACAAAACCGATTGTTTTATTCCAAGGGTGAGGGGCTGTGATGTCCCCATTTTGATCATGATCCAAATTGGATCATTATATTGTTTGTCATCCATCTTGACGAATTTGGAATGGAAAAAGTGGAGGAATCAACTCATGAGACCATTGTTAATGATAGAACCCAGTTTGGCAAAACAGGGTCTGAAACCTTTCGAGAGCGTTTTGAGGCATCAAACAACGTTTTTTGGGGGTAAAAATTTACCACTTAGCGCATCACATTTTCATGCTATTTTACACACACGGAACTTTCCAAGGACATAAAAAACATGTCAATCAGAGTTCGTATGCAAAAGTTAAGTGACTTAGAAGTTGGCCTTCCTGTTTTCACACCTATAGTTCAGGAGGATGCCGTGCCAACCCTCATTATTCATGGAAAAGGAGCTACCATGAATTTGTGATGTAAAAGACTCTAGAAGGGTCTATTTTGTAACTCTAGTTAAGAGTTGATGTAGTCAAACTTAATCACTAGTAGGTAATCAAGTTGTGTTATAACTAGGCCACTAGGAGGAAGAGGCATTCCATTCTTTCGAGATCATTTTGTTCCATAGCTAAGAAAAGATAGCCAAGAGATATAGGAGGTAGAGCACACACAGAGGATTTGTGCACTGTAGCAGCTCACAGGCCACAAGCATTACTTCTTTGTACTTGCAACCATATTTCCATTAAGAGAAAGAGAGTGAAGCGACCTCACCTTCTAGATGGGTTTCCTCCTGAAAGGGTTTCCCACAGAGCATATCTTGTGTCTTGTGTGTGTGTGTGTTCTTATTTTTCATTCTCTACTAATATGTATAATTTCCATTCACATGCATGCACTAATTACAGTTAAATCCATATTTATTAAAGTTTAATAAACTGTAACAGTCTAGAATTGTTAGAGTTTTAATGTAATATTATTAGATTTGTTGCGACGAACTGTCCAGTGGAATATCCATGATAGTTTACGGATCAAATCCCTTGAAAATTTGTAATTAAATTATGCTTAATATTGTTTTATTTCAGCATGAACATTTTATTAGCATGCCAAGTTGAGTTGGATAAATAAAAAACAATGATATGTAAATATAAATTTTTACTTTGGTTAATGAAAAAGGATGAAAATAACTAATTGAGTCTTAAGTGCCTCCACAAACCATCATACCATGAGAAGGGAATCATGAGGGGGTTTGTGGGTTCACCTTGAAAATAAGCCCAAGCTACCCTTGCCAAAACCTTTGTTGCTAATTTTTGAATGAAACATTTTCCCTCTTTCCCACATCATTAATTTGAAAATTTGGTTGGTGTAAATATCCCTTCCCAATAGTCATTGAGTTGTAGGCGGTAGCTGAGGAAGTCCTCTTAGTAGAAAATGAGAGGTACGGGTTCAGTACAATAGCTTGGAATATCACCGTTGATTGTGGCCTGCATAGGAAAATAATTTCATGATTTTGTGTATGCTTACAAATGGTAAGGGAGGTTGTTCATTAATGCATGTAGATGAGGAGAAAAAAATAGGAGAAGTGATATAAGTAATTGTGGGAGTCAAGCCAATAAGGAAACTAATGATTTCGAGTCAAGAATTTGCATAGGAAATCATCCATCGTTGCTAGAGTGTAGAAATGGGAGTTGGGGCCTTGCTAGCTTCACTTGAAAGCATTAAAAGGAGTAATTTATCAAGGGACTACGTGATTACGAAAAAAGTCTCTCTTGTAATGTGTAGAGCCAGTAGAGGGGAAAATAGAGATCATGGAAGTCCTATGAGCTCGAGAAGGACAGTCTTTATGAAATTCATCACTTAATAAGTTGTTTTTTTCCCATAATGACTAAGATATTGCCCTTCCCCCTGTGATATCATTGTTTAGCTAGAGGATGCTAACTATAGACAGATTAAGTGCAATTAAACCTGTGGTAAGGTGGAAAAGTTATCACCATCAGTCAGTTGTTAGTAGCTTCCAATTTTAGATAAGTTCACACACACATACACACACACACACACAATCCATGTATTTTATGTATTGAAAATGAAATTTGATGTGAGATGATGTTAGATATGGTAAATTGTATGAAAGAATGTAGTGCATGTAATTAGAATAATTCTCATAAGCATGGGTGTTGAACATATTGGCATGTTTCCCTTGAACTTAGGTTGAATTTCCCCATGTAAATTCATCATGGTTTTGTCTTTTCCATGCTCGGGTTAAAGCCATTCATGTAATATCCCTAGAAACTTCATGTTACAACCTTCAAGAAACTATAATATGCATGGCCTATATATTGGTGCCATTGTAATTGAAATTGGGATAGTGTGGTTCGTACAATGATTATGCTTAAGATATAAAAATGTTCACCTTGGATGAATTGATCCTTAGGAATTCCAAGCCACAATATTCTAGTAAGTATAACATGTTAAAAAAGGCTACTTAAAATATATTATATTTTTTATGCTTTATACATTCTCTAGTTACCTTGAATTTCTTAAGAAGGGTATTGGTGCATGTCGAATTGTTATCTATATTGGGTGTATTATAATTTTCTTGAATGCATATGGCAATCTTACTAAGTTTCCATTTTGAATGAAAAATGTTCACTACCTTGGTTTTCCATTTATAATATCATGTAACTGAAGTTGGAATGGTTGGAAATGAATCTTGTAGATGGTAGTGTGATTAACTAGTAGGAAATCCTTCTCATTAGGATACCTTTTATGAACGTTGTTTGTTTATTTTATGACTCTATTACTGAGATCATACCTATATTTCTGTATTTCCAAGTAATATGATAGCCCATAGGATTTTGTTGAATGGTGCAATTATTTAGTTGTATGTAAGTGTATATTGTAGAAATTCCCACAAATTCTCTACAAATCTACCTCTGAGATCTATGTAGAAAATCCGAGTGTAGATTAACTTGATAATGCAATATACCAAAGCAAAATACAATAATCTACTTCTACTATCAAACTTGCAGAAGCTTAAAGATCGAGTTGAATCAGAGCTGAACACATATAACCAGAAGAAGAATCAATACACATGAAACACAGGAAATACTCAAGGGAAAGCCTCAGCTAAAAACCCCACTATTTGTATTATCATGCAAGGTGGAAATATATCAGAATAATACAAATCCTTAGCTCTCACAGCTAGGCAGCTCTTAGTACAATCCTCCTGGATGCTCACAGGAAAACAAGGCTTCTCACAAACGTTCTCCTCTACCCTCTAAGCCTCCTATTTCCTTGTACAGTTTCTCTGGGTGATCCTCCTGTTACCAAGTGTAACATTGATCACTCACACGGATCTCACACCCTATAAAACTGCACAATCCTCAAGGAATCTTGTTCCTTCTGCATGGATGAGTTTCCTTTATAGGAAAACTCATGCAACTGATAGTACACTATCCCTATCTTAAATCTCAACTGGGTCTTTCTCAGAATAGACATGCATGAGTTAATGATGAGAGAATCTTCAGTTATCTGGAGTACACTAGTTGGATGCATACATGCATTAACTAACTGAACTCACAAATTTTTCCTCAAACAGTTTGGAACTAATCTAACTGGACTTAAGTCAGTAAACTGAGCTAACTAATTACAACTCAAATACAACTAAACCTTATCTCCTTAATTAAGGGGTAATCTCCTTAATTTAAGGGATAACTGTTGCATGACTTCAGAAAGACTTCTAACTTGAATTTCTCCAACTAATTAACTCAAGATGAATTAATTATTTTTCAAGCAACAAGTGAGACTAAATTTGAATTTTAATTCAAGGACAAAAAAATTTAGAATATTCTCGATTCTATTTTTATCATTTCTTGTTGCTATTTTCAACACTCCCTCTCAACAAGAAAGGAATTCAACTAGATCCCAATCTTGAACCTTTGGAATGTTCTTCATGCAACACTTCTCACTAGTGTTGTTGCTCCAGCAACTCTAGAAACAAAAAAATATCCAACCTGAATCAGTATGATGCATCTATCATCAAAGTTTCTTACTGTTATTGCCTCTATTGATTGAAAACTCTGTGCTTCTGCTGACTCTACCTTTCTACACCATTGTCAATCCTTCTTGCGCTCTTCGTTATTTGACTGCTCTAGTCTCTGTCACTTTGATCTCTGACTGCATCAATCCCATTGATTCCTCCCGCTACTATGTACTTTGGGCCCCTGTATCAAGGTAGGATCCATGAGATAAAACCTCTTAATCGACCCTACTCAATTTCAGCCTTCTTGGGACTATTACTTCACATCGCCCCACCTCACACCTGGAGGTATGGCTGAATTTGATCCCTCTGCCCACTTGGCTTGAAATTTCCCCCTACTAGAGGTCTCTACATGAGTGGATGCCTCCACTCGGTCTCCTCTCAGCATATCCAATTGTGGCTCCTCTATAATTGTCTGGGACTTCTTCTAGGTCTGCATGTTGAGAGGTAATTCACTCTCCCTTTCAACCACCAAGTCTCTAACATTTGCCTTGCTCCTCAAGGCTTCACATGCATCTTGAACCTCAAAAGCATACAAGTTCTTGGCTAGCACACCAATGTGTTTCATCTATCCTGCCGTCACGAAATTTTTGAGAAAGAGATAATTTTAAATCAGCGATATCTCCCTCATCCAAACTCCGATTCAGTCGATTTATTTTTTGAATTTGGTTCTTTTTCCACAAGGAATCTAGATCTGCTATTTGTTGAAAACTTGCAGCCCAAAACTCAAAACTTCGAAACCTCCTCTGGTATATTGTTCACTGCTCCGATAAACTCAGCTCCGATACCAGGTAGAAATTCTTGCAAATTCTCTACAAATCTCCCTCTAAGATCTATGTAAAAAATCTGAGTGTAGATTAACTCAATAATGCAATATACCAAAGCAAAATACAATAATCTACTTCTACTATCAAACTTGCAGAAGCTTAAAGATCGAGCTGAATCAGAGTTGAACACATATAACCAGAAGAAGAATCAATGCACATGAAACACAAAAAATACTCAAGGGAAAGCCTCAGCTAAAAACCCCACTATATGTATTATCATACAAGGTGGAAATATATTAGAATAATACAAAGCCTTAGCTCTCACAGCTAGCCAGCTCTCAGTACAATCCTCCTGGATGCTCACAGGCAAACAAGGCTTCTCACAAACCTTCTCCTCTACCCTCTAAGTCTTCTATTTCCTTGCGTAGTTTCTCTAGGTGATCCTCCTGTTACCAAGTGTAACACTGATCACTCACAATGATCTCACACCCTATAAAACTACGCAATCCTCAAGGAACCTTGTTCCTTCTGCATGGATGAGTTTCCTCTATAGGAAAACTCATGCAACTGATAGTACATTGTCCCTATCTTTAATCTCAACTGGGTATTTCTTATAATAGAAATGCATGAGTTAATGATGAGAGAATCTTCAGTTATCTGGAGTACACTAGTTGGATAAATGCATGCATTAAATGACTAAACTCACAATTTATTCCTCAAATAGTTTGGAACTAATATAACTGGACTTAACTCAATCAACTAAGCTAACTAATTACAACTCAAATACAACTCAACCTTATCTCCTTAATTAAGTGATAATCTCCTAAATTTAAGGGATAACTGTTGCACAACTTCAGAAAGACTTCTAACTTGAATTTCTCCAACTAATTAACTCAAGATGAATTAATTAATTATTTTTCAAGCAACTGGTGAGACTAAATTCGAATTTTAATTCACAATTTTAATTCAAGGACAAATTAAAATTTGAATATTATGGATTCTATTTTTATCATTTCTTGTTGCTATTTTCAACATATATGGATCTAGAGGGCTATCCATTACTTGAGTAAATATTTTTTAGCCTATTATGAAGTAAGATGCCTTTAAAACCTCGAGTTGAAAGACCAGTTTAGAACATTAATTATGGAAACTTGTTGTAATGCTTGAAATTGAGTTATTTGAATGTTAGAACCCCTTGCAATGCTGGATCAACTCTGAAAGGTTCTCTTACATACAATCAAAGGCATCAAAACCCTGGGATACACCAACATTCTTAATTAGAGGTCATTAGTACGACTCTAGTTATCCTCTAATGCATCTAAATAAAGTTTAGATCTCAAGCCTTAACAATATTTTTTTATATTTTGATGAAGCCCAAAGGGCCTACAAGAGGCACATTACCTTGTGAAAAATACTTAGCAAATATTTAGAAAAAATTTAGACGAGAAATACACAAGTTTGAGGAAAAGTTAGTTTATCACATGAAATTTATTGCTGTGAGATACAAGTTATATCAAATGAAAATAAAGTTCACTTGATATGAAGGCGACCATAAAGTTTTGGGAGGACACATGACCTTATCCTATTAGACATCACAACCCAAGAGAATTTTGTCCCGTGGAGACATGGCACATTTTGGCTAGTTTTTGCAACCTTGGAAAACTTTAGAAAGGACATGTCGCACATTGTTGTGACCTTGGAAAACTTCATGGGGAACATGTGGTAAACCTTTATTAGTGGTCATGAATGGAGGAAAATTCGGTTGTGTTATGTATCACACCAAGAGCAAATTTGGTGTAGTATACCACACCCACAAACTTTTGTGGCCACATGATATGAGGCACACAAAGGGGGCTACGTCACAAGGGTGAAAACTGCACACATATGAAACATCACATGGCATAAAATTTGGATCGTAGTATATCACATGGTAACAACTTATGATTTTCATATATCATATAGCAATAATTTTTTAAATGTGACATGTATATCACATGGTAAATAAAATTTGGATGTGACACAATACTCCACAATTTTTTCTTTCCAATTGGTGATACATATATCACATGAAAAATATGTTAGATGTGAAACTAGGTCATGAGAAAAAAAAGTATGGAGGAAGCGGTTTATCACATGGAGAATATTATATGGATGATATGTATCACATCCATAAAATATTTATCTACAATAAATTGCATCAATAAATAATTTTAAGGTGCAGTGAGAAGTTTTATAAATCACAACATAGCACCTTGGGGAAGAACTTTCAAATAGTGGTAAACCAATAAGAGATTTTATTTCCTTGATAAAAGTGAAACCCTAAGTAGATTTACATGAGGTATGACATTACACTATACGAGTGCCACATAGGTAAGATGCCACGCCATTAGTACATATGAAAATGTGATAGGAGGGAGAGGAATATATTAATAAACCTATAAAAGGACATAATTTTATTCTTGAACCTTAGAGTTGAGCAAGAGTACGATTGTTGGAAAGCCCTCAATAAGCAAAATTTTTTAATGAGCTTAGAAGTACTCTCAAATTTGTGCCTAAAAGGACAAATCCAAAATACCATACCTCATGTTGTTTAGGGGCTTGGGTATGTTACAAAGTGTATGTTTATTATAAATTAACTTATTGGAAGAGATGTCACATGGTACATTATTTATTAAAACTTTATAAGAAGTCAAGGTAGGTAAAGAAAATAGTAAATTAAAAAATTTAGGAGTAAATAAACACTACCATAAATAATATTATTAGTCATTTTTTTTTAAATGGTGAGAAAACAAATTTCATTTATGATAATAATAATAATAATAATTTAATTTAAGGACACACACACACAATTATTTAGTACTTATAGTGAAATAAATAAATACACATGCACACACACAAGGGGGGAGAGAGAGAGATAGTACATATACACATCATTTGTATTGTCATCAATTTGTATAAAATTTTCAAATGCAAAGAATGAAATCCATATATGTAAGATATCTAAGATTACAAATTTAACATAACATATAGAATAATATTATATATGATACAAGATCGATTGTATTGAGAGAAATGAGGTACATTTTAAAATATATTATGAATCTGGGCCTGATGGTTAAGAATACGTGTTTCCTCTTATGAGGTCACTAAGGGCACTAGTTCAAACCAAAGGAGATAGAGTATCTACACCTCCATGGATTTTAGTAGTCAAATCTGTATAGAGCAGTTGGTCTCTTATTTCTAAAAAGAAATATCCCATATATCAATTTAATATCTAACTTATTGTAACCTTAAAATTAAATTATTAATATTATTGTAATAATACATGACATCAATCTTGTTGTACTTGTTTCTCGTAGGAAGTTCTTGGCTGCAAAACTACATTGAGAAACCAACTCAACCAGTCTTTAGGTTCAAGATGGCCTTTGAACTAGAGGGGGCTCCCTTAAATGTCACGATGCCTTTTTTAATGTTGTTCACTATCACTGGACAACAACGTATGGAGCACAATGGCCAGAGGTATGATTTATTTTGGGTGGTTGTTGATGATTGTCCAATATCTGTTCATAAATAAATCCCTCTCTTGTAGAGTCCTTGGTCAAAGTGTCAGCATCTAATTTGATAGAATAACATGATTTTGAGATAATTTGACAGAAGAATATAAGAGAATTCATGATAATTAGGAAGTCATACTGAATACTTAATCAACCAGACATATTGGATGTGTGTAGAAAATTTCTACAACTAAATATAACACATTCAAGAGATGACAAAAGGCAACAATTAACAGATGTAGAGGAATTAACCAAGATAGACAGTTTAGTTAATTAATCTCTTTAAATGACTATAACTTTGCAAGGGGCTTTCAGAGAGATTGACACTCAATCTATTCTTACCCAAATCTCTTGTGCTACCTTGAACATGTGTAGAAATAAGGTATGAAAGTATTGGAAAAACAAATTTTGTCATAAACTAGAGCTAGAATACTTCAATTACGAATTTTGTAATATTTTTTTTACAAAGAAATAGGGTTTTGACATCAAAATCAAACCCCTTATTAACATTACAATTGAAACAATATATAGAACATTACATTTAGTTGACTGTGTCTAGCTTTTTGGAATAAAAATATGAACAATAAACTAAAAATAAAAAAGAATCTCTGAAAAACTGCAGGAAATTTGGAGTTGTTTACAAGTCTTCTGCCTTGAAATCTTGAGATGCTTAGACTGTCTGCTGGAAAACTACACTTTGATCCCAGTTTGTTGATCTTCTACTATTAGGTGTCCTTTGAATGCTGATATCTCCACCTCTAAAATTGAATAAGAATGACTATTGATCTTCCTCCTCCTTCAAATTCTAAAATCATGTCTATAATCTCGTTGACTGATATTTTTTCTAGGTGTCCATTGAATCTCCAATGCTTGAATTGACCAATGATTTTATGTCACTTTTTAAAGTACTTCACCATTGTTGAAAAATATTTGTGAAGATAATATTTTGAATAAAAAAGATGTTTTTGTAAATATTTTGCATAAACCTTGAAATTCATATTTCTCTATTTTTATGAATTCCATAAATGAAATCTCAAAATATTTGCTCAAATAATTTCATACCGTATATGCATCCATTGTTTTAAATCCATGTCTTGTTTTGAAATTTATGTCTTGTTTTGCCCCAAATTTATATATTTATGAATACATAAAATTCATAAACATATTTCATAAAATCATTGAATGATTTCCTTCCCATGGTTTTGAAAACCATGTGTTGTTTTGCCAAGATTGGTAAAATTTCTCTTAGTTTATTTTTTTTTACTCTTGTAAAATATTTGGATAGGAATTTATCCAAATCTTATGTTCCCACACATTTTGTCTTCATAGTTTATTTTCCCCCTTATCTCTATAAAATTGTTGTGGGTTTTTCTCCCATGGTTTTGATTTTAAAAATAATTAAAATTATTTTAAATTTCAAAGCTATGTGCATAATTTATATAGTTTTTTTCAAAATCAAAACTTTTTAATGTGCTGAAATACACGAAAATCAATGAACATAAGTGACCTTTCCTCCTGGAATAATTACTTCCCCTCGAAAACCATCAATTTGCTATTGATTTAACATTTCACAAATCTCGATGCATTTAGAATAGGGTGGTTTAATGATTAAGTGTGGGGTGGGGACACAAATTTTAATTTGACTTTCTTGACGTATAGAATATGATAATAAAAATCACTGAAGGCATTTATAAAAAGCTCATACACTTCATGCTTTAGCAATGGAAATGGTTAGATGGAATGATATGAAGGTATTTGTCAAGGTAAAGATAAAATTGAAGGAAGGTGGCAAATAAATTTTTAAAAAATTTGTAACTTCGAGGGTGTCAAAATAAGTTACAACAAATCCAATATGAAATATAAATAAATTCAATATAATATTAAAATAAAATAAAAATAATGTAAATGTAAAAAATATTATAGTAACACTAACATATTAGCACACTTGGAAAATGTAACTTATGTATTCAATAGTTGATTCTTGTAACCATGTTGACTTTCAAGACAAAATATTGCGAAACCAAAACCAAATGTAACATATGAATGGATTGGAGAAAACAAAGGTTGTGTGGGGCTACACATGAATTTATAAGCCATGAAGATGAAGGTCTACAACATGCATATTTGTGAGTGGTTATGATTATGTAATGTACAATAAATCTCTCTACTAATAATAATTTTGTAATGAATTATTGCAAGTTTCATTACAAAATATTTATTAGTGGAGAGCTTCAGGAATTGGGTGTTGCAAGGATCCTGAATGATGCTTTACAAGTGAAAATGCTCATGGCACTCTGTAGTTGAAACCCTAACGAAGGCTAGGGTTCTATCCCAAACAACCCAAAGATGGTGCTCGAACCCCTTCACGATTTCTTGGTTACATTTTACTAACCTATTTTAATTTTCATTTGAGAACCTTTCTTTTATGTTATCTCTTTCTCATTTTATTACCTTTTCACCCTTAGTCTTTTGTTGTTTATCGAGGTCCCTCTTTTTGGTCTAGATTTGGTCTAGATTTTTTTAGACTATTGATGTGACCTTTCGTTGTTAGAGGAAATCCAAGGTTATTCTGACCTATTTGTCAGTCAGGTCCAGGCTGCCTGGAGTATCATGCAGCATCTCAGAGCGGGAGGAGTTGGGACAAGTTCTAAGTCAATGGGGTAAAAGGAAAAAATGAAGCATGCCCAAAAACACGTTAAGGCACTAGAGGCAAAAAAATAACTAACCCAAGGTGTGGATGTAAACATGGAAAAGGTTGAATCCCTCTCCAAGAGAGCCCTTGTGGGAAAACTCAGCCACATTTCCATCTCACTTGAGTAACTGCTTTCATGGGTTGAGTCTTCTTGGAAGCCATTGGTAGGCTACACACCTATAGTAAACATCCTGGCCAACAAGTGGATTCACTTCCATTTCCTAGTGGAGCAAGATTTGGATCATATTCTTAGCATGCCTTAGGTGATATGTAGAGGATTGTTTTGGCTAGAAAAGTGGAATCCAACCTTCTTCTTGAGAACATAACAGTAATGTTGCAAGTACCTATGGGTAATTTTTCCAGGCTTCCCACTCGAGCTCTAATCAAAAGAGCTCCTCATTAGGGTAGCTAATTCACTGGGCAGATTTGTTTATCTTGAAGAAACATCCCTACTTGTTGAAGACAAGTGAAAGGCATGGGTCCTGATGGATATGGACACCTTGAAGGGTTTACTAGAGAGCCTTAAAATCATTTGGGGAGATAGACTTATCAATCACCCTCTAGACTACTAGAAAACACCATTCAGATGCGTCAAGTGCATGCAAGTGAGACATTTGGTAAATAGCCATGAGGCTCCATCTCGCAAGGGTTTTGGGGAAAAAACCATTTCAAAGCATCAGTTAGCCCTCTTACTATGGATGGGTAGTAGGTCACCTCCTTACCTGATAACAATACCGTCCCTATTAGTGATTCCATGGAGACTCATATATTTCCATCAGAAAACCTGGCTATAGAGAACAACTGGGTGGAAGGATCCACTCCTCTGGATAATAGTCAATAATATGATCTCTAGTGTTGAGCTTCCAAAGGATCCATTAGTGAAAAGGGTTGTATATTTAATAGTATTTCCACGCCCAAAATATAGTTTGCAGCACCGAGATCTTTCATGTCGAATTTGGAGGACAATTGGGTCTTCAAATCCTGGATAATTTCTTTGTCATTTCCAACCAACAACATATCATCCACATACAAGACCAGATAAATAACACGCTCACCAATTAATTTAAAATACACACAATGATCTGCTTTGCTTCTGGTGAAGCCAAGTCCCCGTATAAATGTATCAAATTTCTGATACCACATCCTTGGTGACTGTTTTAACCCATACAGAGACTTCTTTAACTTGCATACTTGTTCTTTCTTACCCTTCACCGCAAAGCCTTCAGGTTGCTTCATGTATATTTCCTCTTCCAAATCCCCATGAAGAAATGGTCTTCACATCCATCTGTTCTATCTCAAAATCAAAAGTAGCAGCAACAGATAAAAGTAATCTATAGAAGTTACCTTGGCAATAAGAGAAAAAATATCACCAAAATCAATTCCCGGCACCTGGGAATAACCTTTTGCTACCAACCGAGCTTTGTCTTTCTCCACCTTCCCTTCTGCATTTGTCTTCTTCTTGAACACCCATTTGCTGCCAATGGGTTTCCTTCCAGCCGACAACTCCACCAGATCCCAAGCCTCATTTTTTGTGCAAAGATGCCATTTCATCAACCATGGCCTCCTTCCAGAGTTTTCCATCCTCTGAATCCACTGCTTCCTTCACAGTTCTGGGAT
>APFE031113275.1:0-13257 GCA_000404065.3 Pinus taeda
AAAAGGTTGAAGGGATGAACAAAATCATGAAGAGCTCTCAAGCCTTGGATGATATGCTCAGCTATCACAGATGTCCATCTGATAAATCAGGACTCGGGTATGTAGGTGAACCCTCAAACAAGAATGGAAATACTTTAAGCAAAAGAGATGTGAAGAAGCCAGAAAGAAAAGGTGATGCTCCTAGTTCCAGCAAAGGCAAGGAGAAAAATCAAGGCTACAATAGAAGAAATCCTACTCCAAGTAGAAAACCAGCTCCAAAAGGAAATGTAGATAATGTCAAAGAGGCAAGTGGGAATGGTTATCATCAAAGAATCTCAAGGCAGAAAGGCTTCAGAAGTACATCAAGGAAACCTCCATCTCCCAGGTACCAAAGTTCATTTTTTGGTTATTGTTATTCTTGTTCAAACTTTGGTCATATAGCAAAATACTGTAGAGCATTTCATAGAGATAGATGTTATGGTCTCCTACAATCTCCAAGAAACAATTTTACAAGAAGAAATCATGAAATCTTATTCATGAACAATGTAGAATGTTTCAAGTGTCATAACATTGGGCATATGGCACGTGATTGTAACTTAACATGTGCTCTTACACAAGCTAGACCCATGCAAAAGAAGAAAGTTACACAAGTATGGAGAAGGAAGGAAATACAGTCTGAAAGTCCCATGAGCTCCCCAACCAATCTAAGTTTCTTTTGAGAAGACTCTACCAAAAGGAGACGATGCATACAGTTAAGGGGAGCCTGTAATTCTTGATCATTATTGTTGAACTATATTAACAGTCATTATTTGATGAAGACCTTCTTAAATGGGAGTGTTGGAATATTAATTCCAACTGCCGTGTAGGGACAACAAACAAATGTTACGTGGAGTAAAAGTTTGGTTCACCAGCGTTTGAGAAAAGTATGGCTTAAAAAAAAAAATGACATATTTTTTTATGTATTGTGACCAATGCAGCTGCATGAAAAAAAAAGGTTTTTTCGCTTGAATAAAAGAAAATGGAATGCGCAGCCATGCATGAAATTTTTTGTTGAGAGTGCTTAAATTTTTTTGTTGAGAGTGCTTATTTTATGCACAGTAGTGCAAAGGTGAAGCATCATTGAGCTTGTGGAAGAAAAATCCATGAAGGTATGTGTTTGTAATGATTGTTATTTGAATTATATGCATTCTAATGCAAAGCAAGGAGATCCGCACATCAGTGCGAAGGCAGAACAAAAGGCAAGAGATGAAAAGTGAAATGGTTCGTAGCAGTGAATAAAAACCCATGGGAGCATAACAGTGTGACAGGATGAAAGATTTGTCGCAGCAAATGAAAGTTTGGAATTCCTTTTTACAGGTGCTTATAGTTTGTTGAAATGAATGGGAATGAAAAATTATTTTTTTTTAATGTGAAAACTCAGAATTTTAAATGTAATGAGAAATTTCACACATGAGTGAATGTGAAAGAAATTTTTATTTTACAGCAGTAAACCAAAGTAAGAATTTCTCAGCTTACAGAAGTAAATGCAAAAGTTTTTAACACAGCAGCGCGTTGAGAAGAAAAAGAATTTGAAGCAACTTGCAAATGGAGTATAGGTTTTTCACAGCAGTGTGAATGGGAATGCACAACAACGTGCAGTGTGTAAGGTTTTGTTAAGATAAAAAAAAAAAAAAACGCAGCAACATGATGATGTTTGATTGTTCACTGGTGGGAAAGGAAAGGAATGCGCAACGGCGCAAATCTCATAATTTTTGTTGGTGAAGATATGCAGTAATGCGAAGCAAGTGAAGAACGCAGCAACCTGAGCAGAGTAAATGAAACCAGAAGACTTTTACAACAGTAAAACTAAATTTTATTTTTTTTCACACAGCAGTGAAAAAGAGTTATGTAAATTTTGTTTTGTTGCGAGATTGAAATGCATTAAAATGCAGTGCAAATGTAATCAGGTTGTATGTAAGAAAATTTTTATTTTACAAAGCAGTGTAAAATTATTTGTAAAAGAAGAAGAGTAATATTTTTTCTGTTTTGGAACTGCATCTAAAGCAATGTCTGGTTGTAATCCCTCTGTGAGAGGAAGTGAGGTTTTGGTGAATCCCTCTGCTAAAGAGGAAGGTGCTTTTCAGCACAGTCTTTTGGTGAATCCCTCTGTTAAAGAGGAAGGTGCTTTTCAGCTCAGTCTCTTGGTGAATCCCTCTGTCAAGAGGAAGATGCTTTTCAGCATAGACTGATGAATCCCTCTGGTTTAGAGGAAGATGCTCTTCAGCATAATCTCTGGTGAATCGCTCTGTGTGAGGAAGAATCTTTCGTTGTTTGTGGAACTGGTGGAACTGCATCTGAAGCAGTGCTGTTGAATCCCTCTGTTAAGAGGAAGACTCTTTTGTAACAGTAGCATGTCAAGCAGTTTGGATGAGAAGGATGTTGAGGAGTTTAGGCCAAGAGCAGGCAAAAGCAACAGTGATTTTTTGTGACAATAGCTCAACTATTGCATTATCAAAGAATTCAGTGTTTCATAAGTGAACGAAACACATTGATACAAGGTTCCATTATATCAAAGAATTTGTGAATAATGGAGAAATCATTTTACAACATTGCAGCACTCAGGAATAGGTCACGGACATTCTGGCCAAGCCTTTAGAACATAAAAGTTTTGAGTTTTTAAGGAAGCTTCTGGGTATGATTAATAACCCAGCAATTGAAATTAAAGGGGAGTGTTGAAATTGTAATTTCAACTGCAGTTTTTTCCTTGCGATGCGATCATATCGCAAATCACATTTCTTTATCCCTGCCTTAATTGTGTTTTTCCTTGTTTTCTGTGATGCGATCTTATCGTAGATTGCAAATCGCATGCATGCTTGGATCCTCCTTTCTGTTCACTTGATTTCTCCGATTGTGATGGTGTGATGCGATCCGATCGCAAATCGCAACTCACACCAATATAATTATGTTCATTTTTCCCTCCAGCGGATTGTGTTTCTGCGATGCGATCCAATTGAAGTCAACGGTTGAAGTACAGGCCTGCAGCAAATAATTTTGACGTGAAGTAAAAGTTTCATTTACCGCTAGTTTTGTGAGTAAAACAGTAAATGTAATTTATTGTGGGTTGGTAAGTTTTGGTGAAGTTTTTAATTTTATCATTTTCTTTCAGCGAGAGTATGGGCGCAAGTAAAAGTTGGTAAAACCATTTGAATCTATTGTTTTTATTTTACGGCAGCATGGCAAGTGAAAAAAGTGAAGTAATAAAGGAAAAACTCTCAGCAGCTAATGCAAGAACAATACACACAGCAGTGTGAAGTGATTGTAATATGGGGTTGTTCTGAGAATGTAATGGTGTGAGAAATACGCACAGCAGTGAGAAGTAAAGAGAAGAGCATGCAACAACAGTGAATGTAATTTTTGTAGTTAAAGTCTGTTTTTACAGCAGGAATGTAAAAGAGATCTTTACACACTGCAGTGTAAAATCTCAAAAGGAGACACAGTAATTTCTTTTGAAGTTCTTGGTAAATCCCTCTGAGTGAAAGATGATGAATTTTGTATGAGTCTTTTATTAATAAATACGAAGTGTTTTTATGTGTGAGGCTGGTCAGAAATTTTAAAGCTTCCCTGTGCCAAGATCCTGGGGAGAGAAAAACAGAGCATTGTCTCTGTGTTCAGTTTTTAATTTGTTTTTGGGATTTTAACAGAAAAATCCCCAACACTTTTATGTTAGTTCCCCAGGGTTAAACCACTATATTTATACTTACCATCATAGATCCATCTTAAAGAGAGATTTAACATGAGCGGAGAGGGATCATATTTTTAGCTAACAATTTGTTTATGAGCAAATATTATTTAAATGTTTTGTATAATTATTTTTTTTAATTTATTTTGGGCAACCTAACAAAATTTCAAAATAACAAAATTTATTTTAATGAGTGACGTCCCACATTTATATATTATAAATGTATATACATATTTGATAAACCATATGTCGAACGACGAAAAAACGATCCATGTGGGTACGAGTAACGGCGAGGGTTTATACATGAACACTGCTTGTAACCCTATGTTTCTGTTTCTTTTCAGATTCTGATATTATTCTCAACTTCCCGGAGTTCGAGAGTCCTTGCGAAAGCATCCATGAGGACAGAAAGAATGAAACCAAAAAGAAATCCCAGGGTTTTTATGGATATTTTAGTCGATGGTGAGCGAGCAGGACCCATTGTATTGGAGCTTTATGCAGATATTGTGCCTAAAACTGCAGAAAATTTTAGAGCACTCTGTACAGGAGAGAAAGGTATTGGTAAAACAACCAAAAAGCCTCTGCATTACAAAGGATCCACTTTTCATCGAATAATTAAAGGATTTATGGCTCAAGGAGGCGACCTTTCAAAGAAAGATGGTACTGGAGGAGAAAGTATATATGGTGGAAAATTTGCGGATGAAAATTTCCAGTTACGTCATGATGGCCCCGGTATTCTATCTATGGCCAATGCTGATGCGCACACGAATGCTTCTCAGTTTTTTATTACTTTTGCAGCTGCACCTCATCTTGATGGCAAGCATGTTGTCTTTGGAAGAGTTGTGGAAGGAATGGATGTTATGAAGAAAATTGAGCAGTTACCTACTGCAGATCGAGACAGACCTGTTGTTCCAGTTAAGATCTCCAAATGTGGTGAAGTTTCTCGCCCACAAAGATAATGGTATAGTTTCTATTGATGAAGATAAAAAGAAAGGAAAGAAACTGAAGGCCACAAAAGAAGCAGTGTCAAGTGGTGATGATAGTCGCAAAACGCCTAAAAGGAAAAAGCATGGGAGGGTGCGCAAGGACCGAAGAAAGAGGAGGCGTCGCCATTATCCTTCTGATTCAGACACCTCAGTGGACATCGATTCAGATTCAGACACCTCTGACAGTGAGTCTGATTCCTACTCTTCATCAGATGATACTATCACTTCAAGTAAAGATGACAGGGTGAGAAGAAAGAAGAAATCATGTAGAAAAGGCAAACATAAGCATACAAAGCGACGGACGGATAAGCGGAGAGGGAAAAGACCTGGTCGGAAAGTGAAGAGATTAAGACGAAAGTCTAAGGGGAGCTCAGATAGTGATTATAACAGTAGCAGTGATAGTGAGAGTGAGAATTCAAGTGAGAATGATACCGAAAGTGATCGTGAGAGTGATGTAGGTAAGAGAAGTGTGAAATCGAAGCCATACTCTCGTGGAGTTGAGAAGCCTCAAAATTATGACAAGCAAGGCATTGAGGAAGAAAAAGGTATGGTGGTCAGAGATGTTGTGTTAGAAGGCGAATTAGTGAAGGAGAATGAGGAAAAAACCAAAGAGATGGATGTTGTTGAAGTTAAGGCAGACAGAAGTCCAAATTCTCGATCTCCTCAGAGTGATGCCCCTAGTGGTTCTAGGTTTGGTGGTTCAAATATTGGCATTAAGAATTATTTTCCAAGTAGCCCTCGGAAGAATTTGAGCAGAAGCCCAAAAAGGAGCTTGAGCAGGAGCCAGAGTGAGAGTGCTCGGAGGATATTGAGCGGGAGCCTGAATAAAAGCCCCAGAAGGGTATTGAGTCGAAGTCCTTGAATGAGTTTGAGTAGGAGCCCAAGTGTGATAGCTCGCGGGCATTTAAGCAGAAGCCCAAGTGTGATCACTCGTAGGCCTTTAAGCGTGAGTCCACGAAGGAGTTTGAGTAGACATTCACAGCAAAACCTAGCCCAAAGTCCCCTGAAAAGTCGTAGTCCTGTTGTTGATAAGAATACAGTTCCCCCTCCTAATAAAAGTCACATTACAGCAATAAGTCGTAGCCCAGAGGGCACAACTAAACGTGTGCGAAGAGGTCGTGGGTTTAGCCAGCGTTATTCTTACGCTCGTCGTTATCGTACTTCTCTAGACCGCTCTCCCCCGGTCTCCCCAAGGTCTCATCGCATCAGTGAAAGGAGCATTTCTGAAAGGGACAGATATTCAAGTTATAGGAGTTACTCTGAGCGCTCTCTACCAAGGCATTACAGAAACCCACCAAGATGTCGGACTCCTCCAAGGTACAGGAGGAGCAGGAGTCGAAACATGCGTTATAGCCCTGTAGCCTGTGGGAGCCGGAGAAGAAAGCGAAGTGTCAGCCGCAGTCGTAGTCTGCAGATGAGCGTCCTCGTTTAAGTGATCAGTTGCGCTCTCGTCTTCGTCCACGAGATTCATTCGAAAGTAGAGGAAGGAGGGGTCGGTCCCCCTGAAGGAGTAAAGCTTTTCTTTGTCTATCGCAAGACAGTCCGATAGCCTGACTGCGGAAGATCGTCGCACCGTTTCTAGTTATTAGCATAGATTTATTTTATATATAGATTTAATAATTTTTTATGACTACGTATTATTTAAATATGTTGGAGAGTAATTTCTTTTAGATGTTTTAAATTTCTGAATTTTAACTGACAGACAGAATCTGTACGGGAGAGTATGCTAGAGAAAACTAGAGAACAGAAATATCGAAAAATTCATAAACCTTGTAATACAAATATCAGTTCTAACATCTGAATTAGCCCTAAGAGCTCCTTTTTGGCATGGAAATATTTTGTAGAATTGAGGCTTCTTTGATCTATCATAGTTGTAAGAAGAGTTTCCGCCTAAATCACATGAAAGAGACCTTTGTCGACCCGTTTCGAACCAACTAGTGTGGTTCATCATCAGGACAAGTTGAAGAAGCAGATCTGGCATAGCATGTTAAATAGACAAAGCAGAGACTCCAACGGCTACAAAACGGCTATTTTTGACTCTTGTACCAAGGTAAAAATTATATTAATAAATTAAATATTCTCATTATTTTTATAATATTAATATTATTTTATTTCTAGAAATGACCAAAATTAGGTAAAATGAATAGAATCCCAAGTGATTTTTAATTAAATTAGTTTATGTTAATTAATATAGTAATACTAAAGGTTACTTAAATTATATTTATATTCCAAAAAATACGATGTTAGGTTAAAATAAGCATAAATGAATAAAAATATAATTTTAATGGTAATAAGTTGTTAAATTAATAACTAACTATATACAAGAAGGTTTATTAAAGGTATGATAATTTATTTGTAACATTATATTCCTTACCATTGTTGTAATATCCTATTTTATCTGTTTATTCAATTTACAATTAATAAATTCTATCTTATGAGGTTGGATCGAAAAGTAAGAGTGAAAGTTTATTAAATTTTAATTAATTTAATGATATATATATATATAATTTGTGATAGAAAAATATTTGGAAAAGCCTAAAAGAGCTCAAGATAAAAGTTTAAAGTGAAGTAATCACACACATAAATAAGAATAACATTAACATAAATATCATACTTTATATATACCTATAATAATGACCTACTGAATAAAATAATGGACGATCAAAGGACCTCCATCAGCCCTCGTCAAAGAGAAAATCATATATATACAAAAAATTCGAATATTAATCATAAAAAATACGAGAGGGACATAATAAAAGGCCAAAAAAATGAAGCACCCAGCGATAAATTTACATAAATTCGAAAAGAATTAGACGATGCTAACAAGACGAAAGCAACCTGGATGAACAATGGTGGAAAGAAGAAACACTAAGATGACAAGGCAGGGATCCAACTTCTACTTACCTTCCAACCATCATCTCGGTTGAGATTGATGGGTCTACGCTCAATTTCAATAGCTTCCCTTAACTTGCGATGATGGAACCGATCCACCCTGGCAATGACTTTGGCCTCCTCAATGCAGACTTGATGCTTAGTCTTGTCCACATGCTCTGCTAAGGCTGAGGACTTTGTTCTCCCATGTCTCAGGTCTGTTGCATGCTCGCAAATTCTCTGCTGGATGGAGCGCCCAATTTCTCCTATATAGGGAGTCCCACAAGAGCAAGGAATCAGATAAACTCCCTTCAAGTCCTTGGGGTTAACCGGATCCTTCACCCTTCAAGTCCTTGGGGTTAACCGGATCCTTCACCGATCGCAGGGAATTACGAATGGTTCTAAGGGGCCTGAAGGTAGAGGGAATATCAAACTTTCTAAGGACCCGAGCAATCTTGTCTGTGGTTCCATGGATATAGGGGAGATGGACTCCTGGATGGCGTTCCTTAGGCTCTTTCTTAATCAACGCATTTTTGGAGGCTCTAAGGAAAGCCTTACGCCCAACTTTATCCGTTTTCCACAAAGACTTCAAGGAGGTGGGATCTCTCTCCATCCAGGTTCTCCTTATCTGAAATCCAGAGGGCACTCGTAGCTAGGGTGTTAAGAATATTGAAATAAAATAATATTAATATTATAAAAATAATGAGATTATCGAATTTATTAATATAATTTTTACCTTGGTCCAAGAGTCAAAAATAGCCGTTTTGTAGCCGTTGGAGTCTTTGCTCTGTCTATTTAATATGCTATGCCAGATCTATTTCTTCAACTTGTACTGACGATAAACCACACTAGTTGGTTCGAAACGCGTCAAGAAAGGTCTCTTTCATGTGATTTACGCCGAAGCTCTTCTTACAACTATGGAAATATTTTTTCTAAGTTAAACACTATTCGTCGCCATTACTACCTCCTCCTCTTTCGCGTCTGTACCCCGCTCCGATTTAGTTGTAGTTTTAACATCTGAATTAGCCCCAAGAGCTCCACTTTGTCATGGAAATATTTTTTCAAGTTGAGCACGATTCGTCGCCATTACTACCTCCTCTTTCGCGTCTGTACCCCGCCCCGATTTAGTTGTAGTTTTAGCATTTCAGGTTATGGACTGCGTGAAATAATGTCACTGAATGTGAAAATTACGAGCTTGACCAACTTTCCCTCGCCACGAAAATCTTATCGTCGTTGCTGTGGCTCGGTCGTGATCAGGGTATCTGTTTCCAAACCACTTACTGTGATTGTTAGGTATCTGGATCACATTTTATAGAGGCAGAGTCATATTATTATTTGACAGAGCTTCAGTGATGAGTACAGTAGACTCCGGTCTTACTGAGTAGTGCTGGATTTTAATTGTTTTTTACTAAATGGAGGCTCGCTTGATTTTGTTTTGACTGTTGTTATTGTCATATTGTTATCCTGTCTTTTGTGGCAGCTGGTCAAAGATATGTTGGTAGCCCCTACGTCGACTCTTAAACCTGGTCTTGTCTCTTCTCTGCCAGTCGAGTTGTGGTTCTCTCCTTTGTCATCCTGTACTTTGGCCAAACTTGGTTAAGGCAGACCATCCAGCGGTTTCGTGGGGGCGAGGGGTCTCTTCCTTTTAGAACGGAAGAAAATAAATTTGTCCAAGAAAACTGTGGCATTAAAAATGATTATTTTGTTTCCCTAATTAAACGGTTTAAAGGGTCATTACACGGTTTAAAGGGTGAGCAACTAAAACCATGTATTTCAAGGGATTTTGGCTCTCGTCCTCCTTTAGAGATTAGGTTTATTAAAACGAGACCCAAAATTTGGAGTCGATATTATGTTCAAAACGTCTTTTTGGGTGGTTATGGTGTTGGGAACGCTCTGGATATGGGAAATGTGTTTTCATAGCCCTTTGGCTATGAAACGTAGCTTTCTATTGTAGGTTTTTCTAACAAGTTAGTCACTCTCAAAATGTATGTTCTTTTTAGAAAGGAGTTTTCTTATTATCTTAAAATAACTTTATCATTCTATAAATTCTTTTCACATTTATGTAAATTTTTGTTACAGATTTTTAATGTAATATGTGGTATTTTTTTGTCAAATGCAATTTATTGCAAAATGCACATGTTTTTTCAGGTGTATTTTAGACTTATATGAATGTATTTTGAATATTCTTTTTGATGGGTATGTGTGCTCATTATATCTTTTAAATGGTTTATGATATTGTTAAGCGTTTGTTTTAGTCCAAGAGATGCCATTTTTGTCCTTTTGTCGGAAGGTAATTCTGTATATGTGAATTGTATAGATTGTTTATGTGCATGCGTGTTTGTTTTAGGAACATTATTAGATATTCCGTTGAATTTGTTTTTTTGTATTATATGAATTGCTTCATTTTGTGATAACTAAGCCTTTGTCGCTTAGTTGCACACATTTTTTGTAGATTAAATGCTATCCCGATTTCAATGTTGTTATTGAAATGTATGTGAGAAATACACTGTTCTTCTTCTAGTACATGCTTATGAGGATATATGTTATCATTTTTGTGTTTTGGATTATTTGATTATATGAATGTACCATAAGAAATGGTGTCTTGTTTTGCTTCAATATATATTATATTATTTGATTTGTTTTGTTCACGTATTTGTTTTATCCATCTATGATAATTTTATTACAATTTATTATTTTGGTCATGTGCACACCTCTCTAGAATGGATGTCAAATTTCTCATTTTTTTGTCACTAAACCATATTGCATAATGCACTCACTATTATATTATTTTCATGTCATTGGATCAAAATAGATGTGTAATGTATGTGTTTTGAATGACATGGCATTAACCACTCTATCACACCTTGAAAGAACAAATCTATAATTGATAAAGTTATTAGTGAGAAAGGATGATTGTTGGATGTTCATTGACATATTTATGAGGCACTGTTGCTAGTTCTTACTCATTGTATCTTTATGACATCAATTTTGAAACATTGTTGTAAACATTGTAATGCTTGTTGATTTCTATGCATAAGTGTATTGCATAATATTAGACAATGAATTGAATATTGTGCATTGAATGTTGTTGCTACTAAATAGAAAATTGCATTGAAAATATTGTCATTGCAATTAGATGTTTTTTTTTTCTATTGTTAACAAATTTAAATGCATATTATGTACAATATGAATCCAATGGTTTTGAATATCATATTGGAAAGTTCTAGTAAAGCATGTTTTATAATGACCACTAGAAGGATTTGCATCATGGAACAAGACACAATATGGACTTGTATTTTCATTTATGTTAAACAACAAATATATTTTCTTTCTTGTTAGTCACCAAAACCAAATTGATATATTTATCCATTTAGCTAACCAACATATGTGTAATCGTTGTGACAAAGAACCTTCAATTTTTGCATATACTGAAATTTTGGAGCTTACTCTGGATCATGAGATCGGTCGTTCCATAGTTGCTTCTTGGCTGGTTTGATGCTTTTGAGCTCCCTCCCTTGATCATAAGTGTCAAATTCACTTGCTCACACATGCTCAAGTTGCAACATATTCATGAGTACATCCTTTTATGCAAGCTTGGACAATCATAGAATGTTCTATCTGTGCTAGTGCGATTTCCAATCCATGTCAACACTTAGTGCACATTGACATTGATAGTTTCTCATATTCTAGTTGTGTTTGTTCTTCTATTTCGGTGATTTTTGTAAACTTCCACCTGCATGCACCTCTGTTTTCGCTTGAGTGTCATTTTCATGTTTTCGATTTTGACTTTCACTTCCCTTCACTCTAATTAGTGTCATTTTCATGATATATTTTCTTTGGCATGTGTTACTTTCTCTGTCATTCAGGACTTGCAAGAGACATTCACACTTTAGAAATTGGTTGTATGGATGCTTGTTTGTCTAGCTTTAAGGCATTATATTTGTGTGAATGAGGTTGTCTAACCATGTAAACATCGGTCACAATCATTTTCAATGATTTAAGCACTATCGCACAAGTTTCGCCACAGTCGTCGCGAAGTGTATCAAGTGTGTGATCACAGTCAAATCATATTACTGTTCACAACATTCTCTTGAGTCCCACAAAGTGAAATTTCAAAAATATCCTCGAAACCTAGCCTCATCCAACCCTCCAGGACTGCTCATTTTCTAACTTCAATACTTAAGCCCATAACTACACATTTCGCAACCTCAGTGCTCAAGCCTAGAACTGAGCATTTCACAACTTCAGTTCTTAAGCCTAGAACTATGCATTTCAAAAATTTAACGCTCAAGCTTGACCTTGCCTCCTAGAATTGAACAATTCATCCCACTGGCTTGGCCTCAACAATATCTAGCCTCAAGCTCATCCCTCGAGATCCTAATCTACATAATTTCACAGTGGCCTAACCTCCCGTGTCTCTCGAAACTACGTAGTGTGTTCACTCAGTGTCCATCCCCTCATCTTGCCTCCTTGGCTCCCAGAATTGCATATTTTTTCCCCTTAGTCTAGCCTAAACTATGCATTGTGTAGTTTCAAGGCTCAAGCCTCATTGCTAAGCTCTTGAAATGTGAAATTTCGCGGTCAGGTGGGCTCATCTTTACTCTAGAACTACTTAATAGGTTGATACAGTCCCTATCCAGTTAACCTGTAATCTTGATCTCATAGATTGTGCAGTTTTCTTCCTCGGGCCTACTTGAGCTATGCATTGCGAAGTCTCAAGACTCAAGCCTCACCCCTAACTACCTAAGTTGCACAGTTGCACAGTTACTAAGTCTCTTTCCCAGCCTGTCACTCGGTTTTGGCTTAGTAAGTGGATCAATGTGCACGATCTTAGAATAAGGATTTATCAGACTGATGTCATCTTGTCATGGTGAATTGACGATACATGAACTCTATCATGCTATGGCGAGATGATGAAGAAGGAGATGGAGAAGGAGAACATGTCAGAAGACACATATGGAGATAAAGAGATAAGATAATCAACAGGTGAGAAGATGAAGGAACATAAAACTGTAACAAAATATGAAGATGAAGATCACATGGAAGAATCCTAGTCTTCATGTCATAAGGAGGAGGAGGAAACAGAACATGTACCCTTTATTCAAGAATACACAAAAAAATAGTAAGAAGGACATCTTGGAATTGTCACATCATCATGTAGTCGATGTCATCTATTTCATGCCATGTGCTGTCACAAGTCATCGTATGCCACATCATTATTGTGGATTATGTAAGTACCTATTTGAAATGTATTGTAAAGTGGAAGTCCAAAGGACACACATGGAATATGAAGAGTTGCGTAAGTAAAAAATTCATAGGAAGTCAAACAATCATTAGGGTAGTCAAAGAGTCACAAGGAGGGTGAAGCATCACCCTTGGTTATATATACACTCTCATTGTTTGAGAAAAGGACTTTTGACCTTGTAACCTCCCGCAAGGAATCAAAGAGATAATATAGTTCTTTTGAGGAGCAAGGAGTGGCTCCAACGCTCCACTATTGGAGGTAGTGGTGTTCATTGTATACATGCATCTTGGAACTTTTACCTAATATCAGAAGCCATATGGGCCAACATGTTCTTCATGCATGGATTATGGATATTTGCACTATTCTGTGAATGTTTGTAATTCATGTTTGCTTTCATCTATGCTAAAGTAGTTGAACTATTTTGGTTATTTTGGTACTTATCATATTGAGAATGCGTT